>VZQC01010904.1:816085-965149 GCA_009823505.1 Rhizomys pruinosus
GGTAAGGAAGAGGGTCTTGTAGAGGTCGAACCTAAGACAGGGACGGTCACATAATCGGCTGCAGACGCCACTCTGCCTGATACTTATCCATACCTTCTTAATGTAAATAAGGGGGATATGTAAGGAGCCGCAGGCTTTAGCTTGCTTATGCTGAGCTTGCTTACAAGGAAGTTGACTCTGTGAATTGTCACCTCGAGCCTTTCCCAAGAGCTGGGTGCGGACGTGCAGTAAAAGCCACCAGCCTTTCCCAAGAGCTGGGTGCGGACGTGCAGCAAAAGCCACCAGATACTACAGCCCGATGTCTCAACTCAGTGATCTTGCAAAAACAGACCCTCCTCTGACGCCAGATGGCGCGACCGACTGATCACCCTGTTTCACCCACCCCCTCCCTATTTCTTGCTTTCTGCAAGATATATACAACTGCTTGTGCTCAATAAATTAGACCTTGACAAAGCTCGCAGGGTCTCCTTCTCTCTCTCGCCCACCTCACAGGTCTGGGGTCTCCTTCGGGTACCTGTGGATTACTGCCCCCGCAGACAGGGGACAGGAAACATGAAAAGTTTCATGGACCAGGCCAGAAATTGGTGACATCACTTCTGATGGCATCCTATTGGCTAGAACTCAGTTATATGACCACATTTAGCTACAAAGATACCTGGGAAATGTGTCTATCAGTGTGGCCAGGGATAAAGGAAGTCCAGAATATTGTCACTGCCTCCGAAGGCAAGAAGTAAAAGTCTCTAAGTATTCCCAGGTTTCTAAACCAGACAACACAGACATGATATAATTCCATCAGCTCAAGAAAACGAAGCTTATGACATACATGGTAGAATAGCCCAAAGTAGAACACTGAGAGCATCAAATAACGGTGAAGATGTGTAACAACAGAACCGCTCATTCATTGCTGCTAGGACTGGAAGACCATTTAGCCATTTCTCATAGAATGAAACATACTCTTAGCTTATTATCTTCCAAGCTATGGAAAACACATTAGAACCTTAAATATATTACTAAGTGAAGAAAGCCCATCCAAATGGGCTACAAAAATGCATGCTTGCAAGTGGGTGACATTTTGGGAAAGGTAGGACATTACAAATAGTGAAAAGAGCAATTGCTAGGAATTAGGAGGGACCAGGGGAGAGGTGACGAGGTAGAGCACAGAGAAAATTTATGGTAGTGAAACTACTCAGTATGGCACAGTACAGTGCTGAGCACATGTCCTTACACATTTGTCCAAACTCATCATATGTCCAACATTAAGAGTGAGCTCCAGTGTGAAGTATGAAGTTTATATAGCACAAAGTGTCTTTGTAGGTTCATTAGTAGTAACAAGAATACCACTCTGTTAGAAGATGCTGGTGATGCAGAAGTTGTGCACATGTAGGCTAGAACATATATGTGAACTCTCTGTACCTTCTCCTCAATATTGTTATGAGCCTAAGATTTCTTTAAAAATAAAGTCTATTAAAGAGAGATAGGATGACTAGGGCAGAAAATAAGATATGTACACTGTCTACAGAACCTATAGGATGCGTGTTTAGGACTGAATATACAAGTCCTTATTTCAAGGTCAACTGGAAATAGAATGAAGCATTGTGAGGATCTGAGGGAAGTTGCTGGTCTCTTGTCTCAACTTTAAAAGATGCCAAGCCAGGAGTGATCCCTGGGCCCAAATGGTATGAGTCAGGCCTGGGTTCAAGATTACTCTTAATCACTGCAACAGGATTGTCCCAGTCAACACAAACAACACTAATGCATGCCAGCTATGAAGGAAGCTAGGGAGCCATCACACCAAGACTTCTCTAAGGGAAAGGAAATGGTTTAGCTATCTTTCCATCTTCTGAATATAGTCTCATTTTCTTCCTTCATAAAACCACATGTGGAGGTCACTAAGTCTCCTCCTATTTGCCTGTGTACCTCAATTCATTAAACAGATGCCAAAATTGAATTTCTATAAAAAACAAATTTTATTTTAGCCCCAAATAAAAAAGGGAGTCAAGGGTTCCCTACCCTCTGTGTCTGTGAGAGAAAGCCTGCAGGACCTCCGTTTGATACAATCTGAGATGCAGGTACTCAAAATGTCGTGGTTGTTCTTCCTTAATGATGTGTGCACAATATCAGCTCTCCACAGTTCAACGGTCACATTCCAGAATACAGTTGTTTTGTTTTTTTTTTTTCCCATTCTTTACTAGTACAATTCTTCCTGAACCCTATGCTTCAAACCAGTCAGTGTACAGAGCATCTTCTTTGCTCTGGGCCTTGTTCAGACCTGATGAATAAGATGTGCATTATCCTTGGGGCTGGAGAAATGGCTCAGTGGTAGAGAGACAGCTCACTGGTTACGAGCACCGACTGCTCTTACAGAGGACCCGCGTTTGATTCCCAGCACCTACATGGTGGCTAAGAACTGTCTTTAACTCCAGTTCCAGGGGAATCTGAGGCCCTCTTCTGACCTCCGTGGCATTGCAGGACATGGGTGCACCAACCTACATGCAGCGAGTGTACACATACGCATAAAAAATAATAAATAAAAAAATAAAAAAGATATGCACCATCCCTCAATGAATCCACAGGCTGCAAAGATAAGGATAGTAAGTGATGTAGTTACTGGTCCGGGTAAGAGGAGACGTTTGGTGGGTACCCAGGTAGCACTGGGACAATGACCCAAAGAGTGCCTCCATTCAGCTCCTATGCTCACCTTCCTTCTTCCAAGGTCCCACAGCAAGAGCGCTCCCTTCAGGGGGCGGGGCTTAAGTGGGAAGCCCTGATGAGCCACTGATTTTTTTTTTAATTTTTTTTTTTTATTTCTGTATGTGTATGAATGTACTGCCTGCATGCAAGTTTGTGCACCCGTGTCGTGCAACGCCGCGGAGGTCAGAAGAGGGTGTCGGATTCCCCTGGAACTGGAGTTCTCCTGGAATTGGAGTTTCAGATGGTTCTCAGCCGCCGTGTGGGTGCTGGGGATCGAACCCGGGTCCTCTGTAAGAGCGGTCGGCGCTCTTAACCGCTAGGCCATCTCTCCAGTCCTGAGCCACTGATTTTAATATTCCCACCATTACCACTTTGAGCATATAGGTCTCTGATTTTAGTCTGTGCTCATATAGACAACGGAGGTTTGAAGCCTTAATTAGCGTCTTTCTCAACAGACCACCCCACTCCTTCCAAACCTAAACTTTGGGCCAGCACGAGCTAGACCTAATGGACAGAAAGAATGATGGCTAGGCCTCTATCTTAGTTAATTTTTGTTTGCTGCAATTAAACTACCCTGAAAAATAAACTTCTGGGAGACAGGGCTTATTTTTGGTTTACTGCTCAAGGTACATGTAATCCATCATGGAAGGACAGATATGGCAGTTGTCAGGGAAGGTACGGCGGCAGGTGGCCAGCTGGTTGAGGCAGTCTCATAACTGTAAACTAAACTAAAAAAATTGCATACCTCCAACCTACAATGGCACAACTTACATATTCTTATTCCAGAAAGGAAGAATGGGACGTAGCGAGGAATGATCAGATCAAACTAAGACTAAACCCAGCAGAGCAAACACCAGATCCCCTAGCAAACTGTCCAGCATCTGGGACTCCAAATGGAATCATTTCAGTTTGAAAGGACCTTTGGGGCTGGGTGTGGTGGTGCATGCCTTTAATCCCAGCACTTGGGAGGCAGAGGCAGACAGATCTCTGAGAGTTCAAGGCCAGCCTAGTCTACAGGGCAAGCTCCAGGCCAGCTGGGACTAAAGAGAAACCCTGTCTCAAAAAGACCAAAAAAAGAGAAAGGGCCTTTGGAAATGGTTCGTAGGAGGAATATGCAAGAATTTGGAGCTTTGGGCTCTGGCTTTGTCTGTGGCGCACACGGGCTTTCTTTGGACTGACTCCATTACACGCACAGAGCATTCTTTAATTGAAATTTTCTTTTGTCTTTGTGACACAGGGTCTCCTTGTAGTTCCAGCTGTCTGGGAACTCACTATGTAGACCAGGGTGACCTTGAATTTACAGAGATCTGTCTGCCTCTTCCTTCTGAGTGCTGGGATTAAAGGTGTGGGCCACTACGTTTGGCTTCAATTGAAAATTCAAAAAAATTATTATTTTTATTTTAGTGTATGATTGTATTGCCTGCAAGTGTGTAAGTGTGCTCATGTTGTGTAGTGCCTGTGGAGGTCAGAAGAGGGCATTGGCTCCCCTGGAACTAGAGTTGCAGACAGTTGTTAGCCACCATGTAGGTTCTGGGAATTGAACCTGGGTCCTGTATGAGAGAGAGCAGCCAGTGTTTGTAACTACTTGAGCCATCTCTCCTGCCCTTAGTTGAACTCTTACAGTTCTGGTCTCTTCTCCCTAACATTCTGGGGTCTCTATTGCAATTAGGCTTCGCTCTCACAACTTCACATCAGCTTCTTTGTGCAAAAGTTCTCCAACGGCCCAAGCACCACATGGTCACAGCAGCAGTCCCATTTCTCATTACCAATTTTTGCCTTAGTTCTTTTCTGTGGCCACCCACGAGCATACAGTCCAGCATGGAAGGGAAGGCATAATGGTGGGAGTGGGAGCCTAGCCGGTCACATCACATCCTCACTCAGGAAGCAAAAGAGCGAACAGGAAGTGGGAGTGGGCTATGAAGTCTCAAGGCTTGCACCCAGCAACCCACTTCCTTTAGTGAAGCTCCACCTCCTAAGGGCTGCACAGCCTTCCCCAAAGTGCTGCCAGCTGGGGACCAAGTGCTCCAACAAGTGAGCTTCTGAGGGTCCTTTTATATTCAAACCACGACAGTCCTTAAGCACATTCGTACACACGGTGTCCTGGGAAGGGAGTGTGGAGCATGTCCAGGGGGGCGTGTGATGGACCCTATTTCCGTGTATCTGAGATCAAAAAGCCCAAGAACACAGCACCTTGGGTGTCAATATTTGAGGGTAAGCTCCTCCTGGTCAGGGAGGGTCCCGGCTCTCACAGATTTGCACCATTCCTCTCCTAGGATGGATCTGGAAGGGGCTAAGAGACAGAAGGTCACCCCTCCCAGCTCTTGTTCTTACTTTCTTACTCTTTCCGTGTGATCTGTGCATACCGAGCGTTACACGGACACTATACATAGCATTGCACAGAGAAGGGCTGCAACGACAGGCTTTGGGATAAAATGAAGGAGGCAGTCAGCTCAACTAGGATTAGGGGACGGAGGTGAATCCATGTGCACAAGTCTCCTAGTGAAGTCAAAGGACGAGCCTCTTATTAGATAGAGGCTCAGCAACAAATCGGAGGCGAGCTCCATGCTTGGGCTTGGTGTGGCTTGTTTCCTGATCCAGCACTGGAAACCTGGTCTTCAGCATGATAACACTGATGGTGGTAGAATCTTGAAGAGGTAGAGCCTGGCGGCAGGTGACTACATCATAATAACACCAGTTTTGGAAGTGTTCATCTTGGAGAACTGAATCAGGTCTCCCAGGAATGGATTAGTTCTAGGAATGGGCAAAGAAAGCCCAGCCACGTGCTTGGCATCTCCTGCGTTGGCCAACTCTCTTTCTGTTTCTCTACCCTGTTGTGATTCAGTCAGACAGCAGCACCATGGTATTAGACTTTCCAGGATTGGAAGGAGCCAAATAAATCTCCTTTGTTTTCCAATCACTTGGTCTCATGTATTTTGTGGCGAATAAAAACTACTAAGACACTGTTTCCAATAACAAGTCTGCCAAACAGGGGAGACCCCAAAGTTCTGGAAAATCCACACTCTCAGGCCTGGAAAGAAATAAAAGAAAAACCCAAGTCTCAGATATTGTGTGAGGAATTTTGACTGTATTCTGTAGGTACTGGGAAGGATATCAGAGTCTTGCAGGGAACAAAGTGATGTCCCATAAATGACCCTGGCAGTACGGAGGTTGGGAAGGGTGTGTGTGTGCTGGGGGACGAGGAAGGGGCTGGAGCAGTGGTGGCCGGGGGAGGTGCTAGATTATATGACAAATAGAGGGGTTGAGTGGAAAAAGGAGGAAGCTGAAGATTCAAGTCCAGGGTCCATGATGATGTCATGAGATCAAAATAGAGAGAAGAAAGCGGGAAGGGTCAAGGGAAAGACCATGAGTCGATGTGTTTAGAATGCCCAGCACTAACTGAAAAAGGACTCCATTCATCTCCTGTAGAATGTACACTCTCCACATGTTAACACCTCTCAAATTAGAATTCATGTTACAATTTGTATTTCTAGGAAGTCATGCTGTAGAGTACAATTGGCAGCATTTCCTGCTTTTAGTGTTTCATCAGAAGCATCTTTACTGTATGAACCACTCCTGAGGAGCTGGAAGAGGCGGCTATGGGATACACTGAGGCCCTTACTGCTGAGCTTTTAGTCCCTTCGCAACTCTTACCTTATCTTGAGTTCAAGTTCACTGTCTTCCTGGGACTTGGTTCCTTTCTCTCTACACAGAGGTTAGAAATTTGTGAGTACTGTTTGCTCAGTTGGAGTTCTGGATTCCTGATTAAGTTTAGGAGATTTGTAGTAAAAGCTACTTTAGCAGATAGAGTATAGAGGGTAACAACCATGCACAGACTGCTAGCATCTCTGGGGAATGCACGGAGGAGAGTTGGAAAGCGGCCATCCTCCCAGGTGAGTGACAGCAGAAAACACTAGTTTCTGTAGCAAAGAAAGACAAGCAACTGTGGAAAACAGAACCAGAACTGGGAAGAATCCAAGGTCTGTTCGTGGCGGCTTAGCCCCAACCGAGATTGCTTGTTCTCAGAGCCCAGTGAGTGTGTCTGCAGAGGGGCTGCACCGCAGCTTGAAACAAAGAGAGCGCCTAAGGAAATGCATACTGTGCATTTAGTATAGAGAATTTAAATTTAAAGAGCATTAAGAGAGGGAGAGAGAAGGAGAGGGAATTATGGGGGGACGGAGGGAGGGATGGAGACAGAGAGTCAGCTGCACCTGCAGAGGGAGGGCAGTGCTGGAAAAACATCCTCTCTTTTCCTGTTCCAGTGGCAAGAAGCCATTTTTAAAAAGGCCTCTACTGAATTGGCAGCTAGGTGGCTCTAGAGGCAAAAATTCCTCTCTGTAAAGCTCAGGCTGGGAACTCAGAGCAAGTGTTACAGGGTTATACTCTGAGATCTGGTCTGCAGGGAACCTCTAAATAGAAGGGAAACATTTTGAGGCAGAGCAATACTGTGTTTTGTAAGGTGGAAATCTGGTGTGAGCTATAGACTAGAGCAGACCACAAAGGGACTGGCACGGCCTCTGCTTCTCACTCTAAGGAGAGCCCTCACAAAGGCCTGCTCAGCATACACACCACACCCCTGTGGTGGTGACAGATGCAAGGGGAGACATGCGTTCCATGCCCCATGAGGATTACGAGGGAGCGAGACCAACACCTACAAGCCACTCAAGTGTAGAAGTGCACACAGTTAAGGCCAGTGCCCTCATCGAGAACTCCCAGAGGAACGCCTGGCATCAGTGCCCTGCCTCCATGAAAGATGTCAGAAGGGAAGATCTTTGTCATCTATACATCTCATAGAGGATTAGTGGCTAGAATATACAAAGAACTTTAAAAAAAAAACCCTAAACACCAAGAAAACAACATAATTAAAAACTGGGCTATGGAACTTTGCAGAGAGTTCTCAAAAGAAGAAATACAAATGCTTGGCACACGAGTAAAAAGTGTTCAGCATCTTTAGCTATCAGGGAAACGTGTATGAAAACTATGTGAAGATGCATCTCACCTCGGTCCGAATGCCCATTATCAGGAATACAAATGACAGTCAGTGCTGGCATGGATGTGGGGAAAGGGGGACCCTTATACACTGTTGGTGGAAGCGCAAAGCAGTGCAGCCACTTTGGCAATCAGTTTGGAGAGTTCTCAAAAAAAAAATAGAACTAGAGCTACCAGATGCCCCAGCTGTACCACTCCTGAGCGTATGTCCAACAAAACTTACAACCTACTACAGAGATATTTGCACATGTTCACTGCTGCGCTATTCACAATAGCTAGGAAATGAAATCAGCCTAGATGTTCATCAACTGATGAGTGCCTGATGAAAATGTGGCACACATACACATTCAGCTGCAAAGAAAAGTGAAATCTGACAGTAAATAGATTGTCCTTAGTAATTTTCTGCTGCAGTGATAAGCTGACCAAAAGCAGCTTGGGGAGGAAGAGGGTTTCATCTTAGCTCATCACAGAGCAAAACCAGGGCAGGAAATGAAGCACAAACCATGGAGGAACGCTGCCAATTGGCTTGCTCCTCTGGTCCAGGCTCAGGGTGCTTTCTTATACAACACAGGGGTGGCGCTTCCCACAGTGGGCTGGGCCCTCCCACATCACTCCACAATCAAGAAAATGCCTCGGAGCCATGGCCCGCAGGCCAGTCCAATGGAGGGAATTCCTCAGGTGAGGTTCCTTGCTCCCAGGTATGTCAAGCTGACAACTGAAGCTGTCCAGCTCACAGATGGAATTGGAAAAATTATACTGAGTGAGGCAGCCCATGCTCAGAAGGACAAATGCAGCATTTTTTTTCTCTCATCTGTAGATCCTAGCTTCAACTTTTTAGTTTTGTGTGTTTACCTCTGGAAGTCAGGAAATAAAAGGAAGCACTGGAAGGTTAAATGTCCTAAGGGAAGAGAGACACTAGAACATAGCTAAAACCAAAGTAGAGAGGGAGAAGAAAGGTTTAAACGGGGGAGGTTGGAGGTCCGTGAAGAGTGGAGAGGACAGGGAAGGGTTAATCAAAATGAAGGGGTATAAAAAAGACACATCGAAACCTACTATCCTGTAAGCCAATGTACAAACATAAAAGAGAGTTTCTTGGGTTTTTTTTTTTTTTTTTTTTTTAAAAGAGTTTTAAGTAGATACCCTGCATGGCTAGATAATGCCGGTCCTAGAGTAATGGATCACTAAACAAAAAGTCCACTGCCAAGTGTGGCATAGTTTGTGGGAGTTGTTGGGTCAGAGTGGTCGTGAAGTCCACCCACCCTGCCAATAAAAAAACAACATAGGGTCTTGCCATTCTTCTTGATTGCCTACCAGATTAGATGATTAGGCTCTATTGCTGAAGACTCATTGTTCTCCAGATAGAGAGAAATCAAGGTGAAACCGAAATAAAAGCTTTCTCCTTGCTGGGTATCTTTCACAGTTCCAGAAGGTGCTATGCAGGACTCTGGCAGAGAAAAGTCATCAATGGTATCCCCCAGCTGTGAACCTAAGAACTACAATGCCAGCCTGTCAAGCAAGATGTATCCACCAGAACAAAGTGGCACAGATGTTAAGTGGTAACCAATAGACTTCTGACCGGATCTGAGGCCCACTCCGAAGGAGGGAATCCAAGTCTGGTACTGTAAATTTGGTAAAAACCTCATGCTTGGGGACATTATAGGTCCCAGGGGAGAACTTATTACTATTGATTAGCAAACTGCCACCCAAACATTTATGTTTATAGCTATAGACAGATGATGCTTTCAGCTTTAATCAGGGAAGCTTCTTTTTGCAGGGAACTGTGGTGAATGCAGAGACTCACGGCTGCCCAGGATGCTAAGAATAAGTGAAGCTCGAGGGCTCAGCTCTCAACAAGAAATTTATACCACTCATTTTCAGGCTTAAGAAACATCATGAATGAAGAGAGAGGAAAGAATGTCAGTACTAGGGGCTGGAGAGATGTTCAACTGTTAACAACAATGGATGCTGCTGCAGAGAACTTGGGTTTGGTTCCCAGCATCTACAAGGGGACTAACGACCTTCTGTAAATCCAGTTCTGGGAATCCGACACAGAACACACAATGCACTTATTCATACTCATAATTTTTTAATTAAAAGTGTAAACACTGAAGATAGAGAGAAATGCCATCTTGTAGGCACGAGCCAGCTATTGCAATTAGGAACTCATAGGAGCTGCAGTTCCCAGCACCCAGCCCACGAGGGGCTGGACCTGCCAGTAGTCATGGGGCCCTGATTCTTCTTTTGAACTATTGGCTATGGACAAACTATAAGAATTCTAGGGCTGGAGAGATGGCGTAGTGGTTAAGAGTGCTGACTGCTCTTGTAGAGGACCCAGGTTCAATCCCCAGTGCCCACATGGTGGCTGAGAACCATCTATAACTCCAGTTCCAGGAGAACTCCAGTTCCAGGGGAATCTGACACCCTCTTCTGACCTCCTTGGCATTGCACGACATGGGTGCACAGACCTACGTGCAGATGGTACATTCATACACATAAATAAATAAATAAAATAAAAAAATTCTGAAGCCATCATTCCCCCGTGAGCCCATCAGGCTCCAATAGGCAGTTCCCAACCCAAGATCACACAGGCAGCTCTGGTTATACACAGTGAATAACAAAACAAACAAAAAGTTATGAATGTGGGGAAGAGACTTGTAGGGAAGGAAGGGGCTGACAGGGTTGGGAGGGAGATAAGAGGGTTGGAGAGAATAATCAGAATTCATTATATTCCTGTTTGAACTTGTCAAAGAACAAGAGTAATTCATAGAAAAAGACAACATCCAAGACACCTGTAGCCAACATTGTACTAAATGGGAAAGATCTCAAAGAATTTCTACTAAAGTCAGGAATAAGACACTCCCAATGATAAGGAACCTGGAAACTAGAAACAAACCCCCTGGGGTAACAGAGAAAGAAGACACACCAGTGTGGGAAAATTTTCCTGTAGTTTGGATAGAGGGCACAGCCTGCAGCAGCGTCCTGTCCGGGCGTCATCAGCAAGCACAAGGCACTGCAGGCAGCACTGCATTTCTGTACCGTGAGGCCTGGGGTGCAGCATCTCTCCTGGTTGTGCTGTTCTTGATGTGACAGACCCAGTCTCTCTCCTCCCAGAGCTTCAGACCTAAATCTGACCTCATCTCAGCTGCTAGACTGGACTGTGTCACTGGCAAGAAGCTGACAAACTCAGTGACTTGGCAGTGATGTGGGCTCAACACGTAACACCGGGGCCGGATCAGCATTTTGCCACCTCTCTCATCCCAGTGGGGACCATTAACTCTCTGGAACTTAGAAACATCCTCAGTGCTGGGAAGGGGCCCTGAACTAATGCAGTCATCTTTCTAACACATAGCAGAGTGCTCAAAGGATATATTAAATATTTAGATCATCTGTAAGGAAGTCATTCCTGGGGCTGGAGAAATGGGTCTGTGGTTAAGAGCACTGGCTGCTCTTGCAGAAGACCTGGGTTCAGTTCTCAGCACCCACATGAAAGCTATCAACCATCTCTGACTCCAGTTCCAGGGGATCAGTGGCCTCTTCTAGGCTCCAGGGACATTGTATAACATAGGTGTACCTACATACATGCTCGCAAGAAACAAATGAAGCGTCCACCAATGAATGAATGTAGACAAAATGTGGTCTCTTTATACAATAGAGTACTACTCAACCTGAAGAAGGGAGTGAAATTATGACACATACTGCAACCTGGATAAACTTCAGGACATAAGCCAGAGACAAAGGTTGAAAATGTATGACTTTATTTGTATTGGAGCCTAGAATAGTCAAATAGAGGCAGAATGTAGAATGTCTATTGCTAGAAGCTGGGGTAGTGGGAAGTTATGACTTAATGAGTGCAGAGTTTGGGAACATGAAATTCTAGAGTTGGATGTTGGTGATGGTTTCCCATCAATGTAATATACATTGCGGTCCATTCAGCCATACCCTCACTCAACCGGCCACTCAGCCATACCCTCACTCAACTGGCCACTCAGCTATACCCTCACTCAACCGGCCACTCAGCCATACCCTCACTCAACTGGCCACTCACCCTACCCTCACTCAACTGGCCACTCAGCCATACCCCACTCAACTGGCCATTCAGCCATACCCCACTCAACTGGCCATTCGAAATTGGGTTTGAAGCCACAGTTTTGAAGGTTGTGATATTTTATTACAGCTAAACTTCTTTTAAGGAAACCTACTTTTTTTCTTTCTTTCCTTAGACATTTGTTGTCTTCTTTTTCTTAAACTTTAATTTTTTTTAACTTTAATTTTATTTTTGTATGTGTATGAATGTACTGTCTGCATGTAGGTTTGTGCACCCATGTCATGCAATGCCGCGGAGGTCAGAAGAGGGTGTCGGATTCCCCTGGAACTGGAGTTCTCCTGGAATTGGAGTTACAGATGGTTCTTAGCCGCCCTGTGGTGCTGGGGATTGAACCCGGGTCCTCTGCAAGAGCAGTTGGTGCTCTTAACTGCTAGGCTATCACTCCAGCCCCTGTCTTCTTTTTCTGAGACAGGGTCTTGTCATTTTGCATCGGCTGGCCTCAAACCTGCAATCCCCCTGCCTCAGCCTCCCAGATTCTAGAATTATAGGTGTGCACCACCAGGCCTAGCTAGAACACTAATTTCTAAGCCTTTTCATGGTATCGCAGGGTGTTAGCCTGGGCATGAGAGTAGACACCCCCAGTTCCCAGGAGGGATATACTTCCCTTGTGACCTGTCCTAAGGAACAGAACTCCAGCCAGGCTGCGTTCCTTGTGCTCAGAGTCCTCTGTGGTGTGACAAAGTGCTCAGGGAGCAGACGGGTTATTTCCGTCCTGAGCTGTTCTTCCTGCTCTGTTGGGCTCTGCTCAGGTGCCTGGCTGCTGGATAATTGAAAATGACTCACAGACTAATCTAGAAATGGAGTCAGCAGGCCCCAGCCACCAATTCCATTTCTGCATTCCCCACAGGACGTCCTCTGATGGGCACCAGAGAAAAAGGTGGCAACGTGCTAACAACACTGTCCTCTGGTTTGGCTGTGATTGGCCCTGGAGGGATCTTCAAATTCAAACATTCATTTTCAGTGGGGATGGTGTTAATAGGGGTTGGAGCCAGTTGACAAGCAGGGCTTCTCATGAAGTCTTTAGGTCACAGAGACATCATCCATGGGAGGAGTTAATGCTAGTCTCGCAGAATTAAGTTATTTCTGGTGAAAAGTAATTGTTTTTGAAAAGCAAGGTTGTCCCATGGTTCTGTCTCACCGGGTGATCTTGTCCTCCCTCCAGGGCTTCCTCCACGATGCCAACCGGGGGCGGGGGTTCCTCAGTGGAAGCTGAACAGGGAAATGTCTCATTTAGGACGTTTGGTCTCTAAAGCTGAGCTATGAAGCTGGTTTTCTATGTAAGTACCCAGCTTCAGGTAATTTAGGGCAGTAACAACAACAGCCAAAAAAAAAAAAAAGAAAACACAGCTCCCCTCTACTGTGTGCTAAGGTTTGATGTACATCATCACCTCAAGTCCCCACCGTCCTGTGAAATAAATGCTCTTATTACAGCCATTCAGACAGAATTGCAGAGCAAGTCACCCAAAGCCTGATAGTTGGCACTGAGCAGAAGTAGGACACTGTCTTGGTCAGGATGACTCTGTACCTAACAGAGCCTATTTGTTGAAGAGTCCAGAACAGTTTGGCTATGCAACCTTTGAAAGAAATGTTGCCATTTCTTAATCCATAATCCTGTAATGGAATTCAGGGCCAATTGTAGTAACTGCAGCAGCTATAGGCAAATAATTGATTTTTTTTTAACAGACTGGCTTAATAATGACAGATCAGTGTGCAGGTTTCTTCTCTCCTCCCCTAGGGAATCTCTTTACAGAGAAGTGAAAGCATTAGAAAAGCTCATTGCGCCTTTGTTGGCATTGTTTGTAGAAAACAAATGTGTTTATTTGATTGTCATTTTCTTTTTTCTTTTGGTCTTCTTGAGATAGGGTGTCCCTGTAGCCCCAGCTGGCCTGGAACTCACCATGTAGACCAGGCTAGCCTCGAACTCAAAGAGCCTGCCTCTGCCTCCCAAGTTCTGGGATTAAAGGCATGTGCCACCACACCCGGCCTGATTGTCATTTTCAAAGCATATCACAAAATATTAGAACCAAAGTATCCTTAGATATCATGGCCTCAACTCCTTTCCTCAGTGAATAGGAGAGAAAACTGACCCAGAGAGGTCCAGAGGCCTCCATTTATGACGGAAGTGGAGTGGTAAGCCTGCCGTGCAGCCTTGACTTTGGGCATATGAGACACCTGGCAAATCTCTCCAGATGGCCTGAACTGAAGACTTTTGGGTGTATCAGGAAAACAGTGGGTACCATCTCTGTGTCCTGAGACCCTGAACTTCTGACCAGAGTCAGGCATGTGGTAGTAAGATCATTATCACATTTTATAGATGATGAAACACTGGCCCAGAGGTGAAGCCCTTTGCTCAGGACACCGGAAACTCAGGTATGTGCCGGTCAGCTCTGGCTACAGCAAGAGTTCCACAGCCTGGGTGGCTGGAAATAATAGAAATTTATAATCTCATGGTTCCAGACGCCAGCGTTCAAAATTAGGGTAACCTTAGGGTGGGTCCTTCTCAGGGTTTCTGGGCCTGTATATGACCCCGTCTTCCCTATGCCTTTATCCCCACCCCCTTATCCAGAGTGGCTCTTGCATATGGACACCTGAGTGTTTGATTAGTCTCTATAGCATCTTTTTCCTTTCTCTCATGATGGAATATTATTTGGAGATAGGTTTTTTTTTTTCTCTTCAGATTATATTCTGAGGCCCTGGAAATGGAATTTAAACTTATAAATTTTGGGACAGGGTAGAATTCATCTCCTGACAGTGAAGGAGCTGAGACTGGACACTAGCAAGAACTTTGCAAACCTAGATTCTTCCTCCATGGTCCCTGTGTTTCTGGCAATACTGATCTTCAGCCACTCTGACTGAGGAGTCAGGAATAGCTCCCACATGGCTCACAGGCAGCCTACCCCACCAGAGGGAGGCCCTTCATCCACAGCTGTGATGTCTCCACAGCTCATCTCCACCGAAGAGCAACGTGCAAAGAGAGCAGCTGGAACCGGGAGAGGCAGCCAAGGTACATGGAGAAACGAGGAAATGAGACCTGTTAGAAAAGCTGTTTGTCACCTATGAAACTGACAAAATTCAAGACGTTTGAGAAATAACCCCTAGTGATGAGGCTGCGGGGAGACAGGTGCTCTAATATGTTGTGTGAGTATAAAATGAGACACGCTCAGTACAAAGAGCGGCTACACCTGTCAGTCACAAATGTGCACCGCACAGGCGTGCAGAAACCACACTTGGCAGCCCTGATCCCACATCTGTGCTCCCACATTTGTACAAAGTCATGTGAGCGCTGCTACAGTGGAATGCCCCACACAGATCAGGGTGAGTTTCTTTTAATATTTTCATTATTATTTTGTGTATATGAGGATATTGTCTGCATGAATGTAAGTATACCTGTGCTGTGCAATGCCCATGGAGGTCAAAAGAAGGCATTGGATCCCCTGAGACTGGAGTTATGGACAGTTGTCAACTGTCATGTGGGTGCTGGGAACAGGTCCTTTGTAAGAGCAGCCAGTGCTCTTAGCCGCTGAGCCATCTCTCCAGCCCCTCAGGCTGAAATTCCTTTGCCACTGTGATAGTAGTAAGAGATGGGACTGTAAGAGGTGACCGGGCCATGTAGGCTCTGCCCTCTCGAGCAGCTCTCATTGTGGAAGGATCGGGGTCCTAAGAAAATGGGATGCATTTGGCCCAGTTTCCTCTTGGTCCCGCTTGTGTTCACTTGCGTTTCCATGATGTCATGTCAGAATTTGAAGCCCTCACCAGAGGCCCTGCCCTTGAGCCACAAGAACCTAGAGCTAGTAAACGATTGTTTATAGATCACAGTGCATGGTGCTTGGTAACAGCAGGAGAAAATGAATGAAGAAAGACAAGTACGAAGCTCTGTATTAGGACATTGTGATGTCAAATGACTCGGAACAGAGGCTGGGGCACAGTGATAGAGCTCATGACCAGCATGTGAGAGGCCTGGGCTCAATCTCCAGCACAATAAAGAAGAAAGAACGAGGTCAGAAGAGGGGAGAGAGGGAGAAAAAAAGAGAGGGGAGAGAGAAGGTAAAAAGAAAGAATGAAAGAAAAAAAGAAAAGGAAAAAAGATAAAGACAAAAGAGAGAAGACCAGAAGGGAAGGCAAGGGGGAAAGAACGAAGGAAAAAGGGAGAGAAGGAAAGCAAAGACTCAACACTGTTCAAATAAACGGAGCTAAGAGTCATGTATATATATAAATTATATATAATTGAATGCAACTTTGAAAAAAATAAGAACATTATTTAAAAAAATTTTTTTTAATTTTGTATGTGTATGAATGTACTGTCTGCATGTAAGTTTGTGCACCTGTGTCATGCAATGCCATGGAGGTCAGAAGAGGGCATCAAATACCCCTGGAACTGGAGTTAAAGACGGTTCTCAGCCGCCATGTGGGTGCTGAGGATCGAACCTGGGTCCTCTGCAAGAGCAGTCGGTGCTCTTAACCGCTAGGCCATCTCTCCAGCCCAAGAATAAGAACATTATCAGCCAGTATAAACAAAATGTGGAACAGAAATCCTAAAGAAAACAGTACAAAAATAGTCTATCATTTGAGTAAAAACCCAATATACAGTCAATAAGTATTATATGAATGAAACATCAGTGGTTGGTCTTACAAATAAATTGGATGACCCGGAAGGGAGAAGGAAAGGAGACGAGACAGGCATATTTTAAAGCATGTTTCACGTGTAGGAATTGCCTACTTTAAAATATTAATTATGAGGACAATCTTTTTTTTTTAATTTTTATTTATTTATTTATTTTTATGTGTATGAATGTATTGTCTGCATGCAGGTCTGCGCACCCGTGTCGTGCGATGCCGCGGAGGTCAGAAGACGGTCTCGGATTCCCCTGGAACTGGAGTTCTCCTGGAACCGGAGTCACAGACGGTTCTCAGCCGCCATGTGGGTGCTGGGGATCGAACCCGGGTCCTCTGCAAGAGCGGTCGTCGCTCTTAACCGCTAGGCCATCCCTCCAGCCCGAGGACAATCTTTTTTACCGGCAGACTCTAAGACTGTTTTGTGGCTTATCCCTCTAGGCAAGGCTTGAGCCTTTTAATAGTTTCCCAAATAAATTCAGTTAATTCCTATTCTCAGCAAATGAATCCATATTAAACCAAAGCCTGCAGATGGGGAGGAGAGGGAGCCACAGGGCAGCAGCGGAGCACAGACATGGCTGCCTAGCTTTGTTCCCCCAACCTCCACATTTCCATCTCGGAAGGAGGATGGGGGGGAAGCAGGCATGCCCCCTAAATATGAAATTGTCTTTTCAAGACAATTAAATAAGACAATTAAAAAGAATGCAAAAAAGAAAAGACTCTCTGTCTCCCTTATTTTCCAAAATGGGAGAGGATATGTGGGTATGTGATTGTGAAGGTGCCCCCTTTCCTGTCCTGCAGGAGGGACAGAATCATCTCTGGAGATGATTGTGGACCTTCCTGGGGGGGGGAAGGGGCAGTGGCGGAGGACTCACATCATTTGCTCTACAATGAGGCCTTCCTTTGCTCTGCTCTCCCCAGGGGATCCCCCCTCCCTTTCTGCTTCTAGGCCTCTGAAGCCTGAAACAGCTGTCCCCTAGTCGGTTCTCTAAAATGTATGTACACTTTGTTGAGGTTCCTGGAAGCCAGTTCTAAGCTTCCAGCATCCTGGCACTGCAGTTTCTCTTGCATATGTGCACTGCACCTATTAGGAGCCTTGCTTGCTGTCTTCTAGGTTTTTGCTTTGTTTTGTTTTAATTTTTATTAAGTGAGTGTTTTGCCTACACATAATGTAAATGCATCATGTGCATGCAATGCCCAGGGAGGCCAGCAGAGGGCACAAGATTCCCCTGGAACTGGAGTTATGGATAGTTAGCTGCCACGTGGGTTCTGAGAGCTGAATCCTCGTCCTCTGTAAGAGCAGCCAGTGCTCTTGTCTCTCCAGCACCTACCTTGCCTTTTTAATAACAATAAAACTTGCCACCATTTATGAAGCACCGATTCCTGGGGCTTGAAGTAAACCATCTCCTATACTACTCATATCAATTCTTCGAGGATAAGGATGTTGTTACTCTCTCCACCATCCACAAAGAAACATGGGTGGAAAGACAAAGAAATTTCCCCAGAGTCTCACGGTGGTGAGTGCTTGGATGGTTGCATCCCCAGCTTTGCCAGCCTCAGGGCTGACTCACGAGTGTGTGATCGCCAAACCCGTGCTGAGTACCACAGAAGCAAATTCCACGGGGAATATGCAGTTGGGGTCACCCATGAGGAAAGGGTCAGCAGGAGAGGAATGTTCTAGAACAAGCAGTTTACCCCAACTCTGATTTTTCTGACTGCTGAGGTGGGGGTCATGGCTTTTGCTCACAGTGAGACTGAGAACCCCAAAAGCACAAGGAAACTACTGTCCAGCCTCTGAGTTGTCCCAGGCCACTGGGGGATGGAGAAGAGGCTCCCAGCTAAGGTCCAGGGTCTGTCCCTCCGTAGGCAGCTGGCAGTTTCAGGAATCATCAGCATACTCGCCCTACAGAGAGCCTGGCTCTTCCGTGTCAACGTGGAGACACAGCTGTAGAAAGTGTGTGTGTCATGCTGCCTTGGCCTACGAGGAAGTGGGGAGGCCTTATAGGATGGCGGTACTATGGTTCCTAAAGACAGATTTTAAGGTTGCATAAAACCTTGGAGCAGGGGTCCTTCAAGGCCAGATTCAGAGCAAAGAGGAGTACTGTGCTCTTTCAAGCGGCTGCAAAATAGCCCACAACGTGGATTTGACAGGTTTTATTTATTGAGCGTCTATGGATGTGTAGCTTACTGGGTCCTTGCTGTCGTGAGATCCTAGGGAGTATCTGTGTATTCACTGTGCAGAAGCTCTGAACTTCTGCAGTGTGAGGCTCTTCCATCAAGTTTTTATAGTTTTGCATTATTTTTTCAAAGTTTCATTAGCTAGGCATAGTGGAATTTGCCTTATAATCTCTGCACACAGGAAGCTGAGGTGGGAGGATAGTGTTCCAGGCTAGCCTGGGCTATACAGTGACTTCCAGACCAGTCTATAGTAAGACCCTGTCTCTTATGACCATTTCCATGCTGTAAATATTACCCCAGCTACAGGAGTTGACCAAGACCATATGACTTGCAAAAATGTAGAGACAGGATCTGAACCCAGGCCTATCAACTACCAAAGATAAACGAGTGTACAGTGGCCTAGATTGTAAGTAGCCTCTGTTGCCATGGCAATGAGAGAGCTGAAATTGGTTTGGAGAAGCTGGGCATGCTGTATGAGTGTGTTTCTATCTGTCTCTAGTTGTGTCCCACACCCTCACACCCACCACTGACTTCTCAAGAGCAACCTCTGTCCTCTGAGGCGGGAACTGCCCGGTCAACAAATCAGTCTGCAGTCCAAGGTTACCACATAAAACAAATGTGGTGCTGACGAGCATATGGCTGGGGCTGCCCTTCCCCTTCAAGTCCCATTACAGATCTATCAGGATGCAGCTGTGAAGGGCACACTGTCAGCCAGACAGAACACAGGCCTGTTAGGAGCACTAATTAATTTCCTAGGCTTACTTAGAAACCCTCAGTTAGAAGGAGATCTAGTCAGTTTTTCCCCTCTAGTCAGGACTCTCCTTTCCTTTCAGGCTTAAGGGCAGTATTTAAAGTGAGAGGGACAAAGATCAAGCAGAGTTCAGCACTAATTGGCCAGCAGAGGGTGAGTAATTAATGACTTCCCCTCCACTCAGCAGGCCAGGCACACAGCCCTTCCTTGATTCTATGAAGCCCAGGAGGACTTTTGTCATGTTTCCTTCTTCATTACACTGAGTGACAATTGTTGCCTTTCCTTTCCTTTTAAGAGCATGAGCCTCCAAGTGTTTCTGAAGGGCAGGGACCATTTTGTATTCCTCCCCAGGACTTGGTCAAGGTCAATGGAGTAGGCGTTCCTTAAATGGTTCAGGAATGGAGGCTGGACTCATTCATTGCTTTTTGGAGTGTTTTGAAACAGGGTCTCATTTAACCCAGGCTGGTCTCTAACTTGCTATGAAGCCAAAGATGATTCTTGATCTTCCTGCCTCTGCCTGTAAACTGTTGAGATTACAGGTACACCACCATGCCTGGCTTCATCCACTGCTTTCTAGACTCTAGATTGGTCTGATTTGGTGGCTGTGTCAGTCAACTTTCCATCATTTTAACAAAATACTTGAGGCACTCAGTTTAAAAGAGAAAGGTTCAGGCTGGCTGTGGTGGTGCTCGCCTTTAATCTCAGCACTGGGGAGGCAGAGGCAAGTGGATCTCTGTGAGTTCAAGGCCAGCTTGGGCTACAAGTGAGTTCCAGGACAGCTGGGGCTACAGGGAGATCCTGTCTCAAAAACAAACAAACAAACAAACAAACAAACAAACACCAAAGAGAAAGGTTCAATTTGGGGTACCGTTTGAGAGTTTCTAGCCTGTGATCAGCCAGACCACTTAGGCCTCTGCTCTGGTAGGCTGCCCAGTGGAAATGGCAGAAGACACACAGAGGTTAACCTGCCTAATTCATGGTGGGATGCAAACACAAATGAGAGGAAAGGCTGGTGTCCCACAGTCCCCTTTGAGGGCACATGCCAATCACCTAAAGTCCTCATCTCTTAAACGTGCTATACTGGGACCACCTCTGTAGGGATCATGTATTCAATCTGAGCCTTTAGGGGACATTCTTCCAATTCATAATAGTGACTAATAAGCAGGCAAAAACATCTGATGGTGCTGGGAAATATTTGTGGGTAGAAGCTTGAGATTTTTGGTTCCTTTCTGCATAAGACCCAGTTTCTTGTCCTCTGATAGGAAAGCCCTGGAAGATTTCCAGGTCTCTGTGACCAGCTTTAAGAAAGACTTGGTAATCTCTTTTAGAGTGGGCAGCCTTTCAAGGAGATGGGTATCGAGTACCAGATGTTAGACAAGCAGCATCAGGTTGGGGGAAAGTAGCTATTTGTGCTGTTTGAAGATGGAGGTCTGACCCATTGGTAAGCCCATAGTCACTGGAAGGCAAGCAGTAGAGGCTAACATTGAGATAGGATAGCTCAGGGAAGATTTGGTTTCAGGCAGATCTGAGCTTGAAGCCTTGTTCTGCCATAGCTTGGCTGAAAACTCAGATGGAAACCATTAACCACTCAGAGCACATCTTACTTCCCACAGTGTCTATGGGAACCAGAGAAATCAAGACGAAGAATGTGTCATAGCTCAATTGAGGTTAAGTCTGTGCTTTGGTTTACTTGACCACAGATAAATCATTAACCTTCAGTTTCATTTTTTTTTACATAGAAAATAGAGTAATTAAATAAATGGTAGCTAATAACATGTAGTATATAGTAAGTGCTAAAACATATTGATACCAGGTAGACTGGTGGGTTCTTTCTCTCCATCAATTAAATAATTAAAAGACAGGAAAAGAGTCCAGGCCAAAGCAAACATTTATTGACAAATGTTACAGACTCTCTGAACAGAGAGGGACCCTGGAATGGGCTACCACTGTCTCTAAAGGTGCTTGGGTTTCTCCTGAATTTTGGTGCCCCTCTCAGTGACCCCTCTTCTTCTCTTCTTCTCTGGGTCTTAAGGTGTCCGTGTGCCTCCTTCTCTGCTGCAGGAACTGGGTCCCTGTTTGTTTATGAGCACTGCTGTAAAGACAGAAGCTCACAAAAGAGGTTGCTTTGTGTCCTCTCTTTTAACTAGGGGCCCATGGCTTCACTATCTTTTGGGAAAATTCATTTCCATGATGAACCTTGGTGCTCCTAGGGCCTCATGGGAGTTACTTGGAGCATCCTGAGGCTACTCACCTGGTACTATCCCAGGGTATTTAGAGTAGAGAAAGGATTCATCTGGTTCCTAAGAACTGGAAGGCTCTTTGGCCTGGAATGTGGTGGGAACACCCTGCTTCAAAGTGAAGCCAGGTGGTGAGGGTCTCCCCCACGGAACTCCTACAAAGTTCCCCATGGAACTCCTACAAAGAATGGGTAATTGATACATTAGAGGACTAGCAGGCTTTGCTTGGGGCATGGGAACATTAATCTTGGTTGTCAATTTGCCTAGATTAAGAGATGTCTAGAAAATTAGTAAAGGACCCCTACTTTTCTGTGTGCTGTGAGGGTGTTTCTAGAGACTGCAGACATGTAGGTCAAGTGGGTCAATGAACTGAGGAAGAAGACCCACTCTGAATGCAGGCAGCACCATACACTAGGCTTGCTGCCCTCTCTAGGTAGCAGGAAGCAGGTCCCTGCATGCCAGGTCAACGTGGTGTAGTTTCTGCCACGGTCATTGGCCACAGACATCAGGCTCTGGATTCTTGGGCCTTTGAATTTGGAATTTATACCAGTGACTCTCCAGGAAGCTTCTAGGCCTTTAGCCTCACGGTAGGGCTGCATAATTGGTCTCTCTTGCTGTATGGCTTCCAGGTTCTTGGAATGAGTACTTATCTCTGGAATGCTCTGTCTTACAGACGCCTATTACGGTATTATGCAACCTCTGATCTTGTAAGCCACCTAACACTCCTCTTATACTGAGGCTCCACTTCCACCTGAGGAGCTATCGATGGCTGAGGCAGTTGATGGCCGCTGCAGTAAAGAAAGTCACTTTTCTTGCAGGGGTGGCCATTGTCAGGTGGCCCATGGCTCAGTGGATAACCCCACAGTTATATGTATTGGGTAGTGTTAGGTTATAATGGTGCAAACCCCCCCAATAAAAGACAGGCACATGAGACTTACGTCACTCCGGGAACATGATTTACTTCAATTGCCAGGGCGGGCTACCTGTTGGCACGTGGCGGAATAGGAGCAACAGCAGCAAGATGGCGGCTGAGGCCCAGCCATTTATAGCCACAGGGCGGGACCTCAGGTAGAGGGGAAGAAGTCAGAAGATTGACAGCCTCTGGAGGAAGTGGACATCTGTGTGTCCCTTGGAATTCTGGGAAGCCCAGATCTAACATTCCAGCCTTTTGATTAAGGGAACGGGACGCTGTTCTCTCTTCTGTATCTGCTTCCGAGCTAAGCGGGGACTGAAGTCTCAGGGGACAGGCTGGAGGGTTGGAATCTGCTCTCCCATCTTGGCTGCTCTGGGTGCCTGGTGGTTTGGGTCCAGATCGATAGTGGAAAAGACAAGCTGGTTGAGTCTTATATGCATGTACCAGTGCAGGGACTTCACAGTACCCCGTAGAGGGGGCTACTGGGTGCATTAGCAATTGGAGGGTCCCTGTCTAGGGTCTCCAGAGGGAGAGAGGTCCTGTACTCTATTTCTGAGGAATTGAAAAAAAGGTTTTAGCACCCAGAGCTCTAGCATGAGGGCCAGTTTTAGTATACAGGCTCCAGAATGAGAGCCAGAATAACCATGAGAATATAAAAGGTGGTATTTTCTGGCATGGCACAGTAAATCTGTTGCTTATCTCTAAGATATTTTCTAACATAACACAGTAGGTTTCTGACTTGGCACAGTAGGTCTCTCACCTATCTCTCTTGTAATAAGTTATTTCTTTTTCTCTTCTTTTGATTATAGTTTCCTGTTGGGATGTTTAAAACCACACAGCTCAGATAAATTAAATTAGTTTTGGTGTTAAGGTCAGTTGAGGTTCTGGTCCTTGGAGGTTCTGGTCCTTGGGGGGGGGGGTCACTCAGGCCTTGCGCCTGGCTCTTTTTTTTTTTAAATTTTTTATTTATTTTTGTATGTGTATGAGTGTACTGTCTGCATGTAAGTTTGTGCACCCGTGTCGTGCAATGCTGCGGAGGTCAGAAGAGGGTGTCGGATTCCCCTGGAACTGGAGTTCTCCTGGAATTGAGAGTTTCAGATGGCTCTCAGCCGCCATGTGGGTGCTGAGGATCGAACCTGGGTCCTCTGTAAGAGCGGTCAGTGCTCTTAACCGCTAGGCCATCTCTCCAGCCCTGCGCGCCTGACTCTTTTTACCAGTTCCATCTATGTGAGGACAAAGTCAGGTCTTGCTTGACCTGAGCTTCCCTTTGAAACGTGAGGAGTTTCTCTTCTATATGGACTTTCCTCCTTTGACTAGACATTGGCCAGATGATGTCCTTTTAAGTGAATATTCAAGACCTCCCTGGCCCAGGTTGACTGGTGACTCATTGCCACAGGACATGTACAAAGGTGCCCATGCAGGACCCTAGGACTTAAGTCAACCTTAGAGGGTAAGGACCAAAAGACTGTCCCTTCAAATCTCTCTTGCCAAATCGGATTGGAGCTTCAACCTCCAAGAGGATTAGTTGAATAAATTTGGTATTTTAATTACTGTATAATACCTAAGTAAAGCTCAAACATTGACTTAAGCACTCTTGAATTCTTAATTGCTGTGGCAAAACATTCTGACTAATAATACAAGCTCATGGTAGGAGCCTGGTGATAGTAACTGAAGCACAGGCTAGGAAAGGATACTAGTTACTGGCTTGTGTTGCTGACTTATGTTCAGCCTATTGTATACAATATAGAAATATCTGGCCAGGGATGGTGTTGCCCACAATGGGCCCAGGTATATGGGCCCAATGAAGGCAAGTATTGAAGTTTCTTAGCCCAGGTATATCAAGTTGACATCAAACCTGTTCAGTAAAGCCTACGATTTATTCTTTAAGGTCTATAAAGTCCATTTAGGTACTCAAAGGAGAATGGATTTAAACCATGAAAGGCAAAAAAGTTCTAACATAGCCCATGAAACAAACCCAAGATAATAAAGAGGCTAAAACCGATACCTTCTAGGACTATCTCAAATGAAGGCCATGTCACTTGTCTCCAGATTTTGAATTATAGCTTTGAGAAGGAAAAGGAGGGGGGCATTATCACATACCTACACCAGACAGGAAATACTTAAGGCTCACCCAAATTGGTTTCATTCGGACTGTCCCATGTGGTCCCCAGAAGTAAAACCTAATTTTTCTTAAAAATATTAAAAGTAACATGTGCAAAGTATAACAGATATAAAACATTTTTAGTAGGTATGGGTAACTCAATATTTATATATGTCTGCTTCACTTGAGCCTGTAACAAGGTGTATAGTACCTGCTAAGGGACTGTCCACAGGTTGCACAGTACTGAGAATCTCCATCTGTTGAACACAATTTCTTGTATATTCTATAACTACATTACAGAATTCTTTTAAAAGTGAATGGTACTTCATACATAACACTCATAAATAAGGTTCTAATAATTAAATTTGGTGATGGCAGTTTATAAAGGTTGCACTGAGCAGAGGCACATGCATTGTTATCATAGATCTCAATATGCTGTAACTATATAACAGAGTTGTTAACAATATCATACATATACATAAACACATTTATCCACACATTCATACAAGAGATTTTATCCTAGTGTTGGTACTAAACAGTCACATACATTGGAAAAAACACCTTTAGAAATGTTATTTAAAGCATGCAGCCCGGGGCTGGAGAGATGGCCTAGCGGTTAAGAGCACCGACTGCTCTTGCAGAGGACCTTGGTTCGATCCCTGGCACCCACATGGCGGCTGAGAACCGTCCGTAACTCCAATTCCAGGAGAACTCCAGTTCCAGGGGAATCTGACGCCCTCTTCTGACCTCCGCAGCATTGCACGACATGGGTGCACAAACCTACATGCAGACAGTACATTCATACACATATAGAAATAAATAAAAATTAAAAAAAATAAAGCATGCAGCCCTAATTGATTGCACTGCCAAGGCTGAGATGGCTGATACAGTTTCCTTATCATGCTGGCATTGACGTCTTGCACCTTTGGTTGTAAAACTATGATCTTATTGAAATATTTTAAAAGTGATGGAAAACAGAATTATATATCTAGCCATGACTAAAGTTACAATACAATAATTAAAGAACTGACAATATCAAAGGCATTTAGGCTGTTTCATTGAAGGGAAGAGATTGCAGGGGAAGCCATGTGCCACTGTCCAAGTGCCAGAGTATGAAGGAATCCAGGGATTTTTAAATTGGTCTCTGGTCAGAAGGATGGTGGCACAGCTGTCAGAAGGCTGGTTAAGTAGGAGAAAAGAAAAAAAAAACAATCTGTTAGTGAACCCCTAAGGGTCAAAAATCTGGTCTTCAGAGGTCTGGAAATAAGAAAAAGTGGACAGGAAACTTTAGTAACAATACCTGTGAAGAAAATAATTTGCAGATTGAATTCAGTCTAGCAGATAAGAAATAAAATCTTTAGATAACCAGTGTAGAAACTTAGGAACCTGGGGTCAAATAAGGCCTTTGAAAAAATTTAAGAGGCATGCCCAAAGTAAACAATTAAATTTCTTGTTTTTGTGCACAATACAGATGAAAGAAGTTTGAAGTGGCCACTTGTTTTGACACAAATCAACACATAGGAGAACATGGACACATGATAGTTATGTGAATCTCAAAGACACATTGGAGAACTGTTACAACACACAGACAGGTTGGACAGACACATGACTTAATTGTATCCGTTAACCCTGGACTATGGGAAATCCTTTTTTTTTTTTTTTCTCTAAAATGTCCTAGCTAAGTGTTGGTGCCCAGAATAACTTGATATCAAGGCACAGACAGTTCTCAGTTCCCTGGTCTGCTGCAACACCTTAATCTAAAGTTGTCCATCATTGTGCAGGGCTGTGAAACTCTTAATTATTAATTTTATTGTCACATTTGCACAGATTCATTTGGAGCTTAAGACATCTACTCAGATGGGAACAGCCTGTGTGCCCATACTGTGCCTTGCAGCACAGGCTCTGTGTGTGTGTGTGTGTGTGTGTATGTGTGTGTACGTGTGCATGTGCCTGTGCAGGATGGTGGGCAGGTGGCAGGCAGGAGGATCTGGCTCTTGTGGCTTGCCTGTCTCCAACTGGGTTAACCAAGTAATTTAATGAGAATAAACTTATTGTTAGTGGAAAAATCAAAAGTCCCTTCCTTAAGGGGAGGCAGCCAGGTGAAACTTCACTGCCTGAGGCAAGATCTGGATGCCAGGTGGGTGTTGTGGACAGACCTTCTTAATTTCAGATACAGAGGCTTGTATCCAGAAGCAGAAGCAAAAATGGATTTCTGAATAAAATGGGATTTATGAAGAGAACCGATGAAATGGAGGGCTTGGTCTTAATGCCAAAATCTGAAATAATCCCTTAAAAATAGGTAAAAGTCTTGTAAATAAATGGGAGGCAGAGACAGGCGGATCTTTGTGAGTTCAAGGCCTGCCTGGTCTACAAGGTGAGTTCCAGGACAGCTGGGGCTACAGGGAGACCCTGTCTCGAAAAGACCAAAAAAAAAACAACAACAACAACAACAACAACAAAAAACAAAACAAAACCAGCATTTGTTAAAAAGCCAGATGATGTAAAAATCTCAAACAACAGCCTGTAAAAAAAACATTTACTATCCATACAAAAGTAAAAATGGAAAATGGATTTTATTTTGAAACAGATGAAAAACTGCTAAAAACAAAGCTCAGTTACTCTGACATAAAAAATATATTAACGGGGGGCTGGAGAGATAGCCTAGCGGTTAAGAGCATCGACTGCTCTTGCAGAGGACCCGGGTTCGATCCCCAGCACCCACATGGTGGCTGAGAACCATCTTTAACTCCAGTTCCAGGGGAATCCGACACCCTCTTCTGACCTCCGCAGCATTGCACGACACGGGTGCACAAACCTACATGCAGACAGTACATTCATACACATAAATAAATAAAAAAATAAAAACAAAAAATGTATTAACTGAATCGCAATTGCTTTTTTATAATAATTGAATACAAAAACCAAAAACCAAAATTGTGAAAGGATCAGAACATGCCACTAAATAAATTGTAAAAAATTGGCATTAGTTGTTATGAGCCTCTGATGTAAATTTAAGTTTCCAATAAGGTATTCCTCCCAAGTGGTCAAGATGGCGGCTGAGGAGTGGGAGTGGTTTAGGTACCATGGAAACGGTAAACATAGCTAAGATGGCTGCTGTGAAGGAGTGGGTGTGGTTTTAGTGCAGCTACCATGGAAATAGGGCATTGCCTGCAGGTGCAGCCTACCCTTTCGTGTTTGAATGCATGGGGGTGGTGCTGGGGAAGCCACAGTAAAAAAAAAAAAAAAAAAAAGAAGAAAAAAAGGAGGAGAAAAAAAAGCTTGGATTTAAGATTGCAGTCTTTTACTGCAGAAATCTGTCAAGGTTGTAGGGAGGTGGGGGTCTAGAGATAGATAGATAGATAGATAGATAGATAGATAGATAGATAGATAGATAGATCGATCGATCGATCTGTGGGAAGGAAGGAAAACTTTGAGCCTCAGAGGCAAGTTCTGAAGATCAGAATGCATCCACTCTAATTTCAGGGGTGCTGGTCAGAGTCCGCAGGCCCACATGCATATGCAAGGTTCTCAAGCCTGTAAAACTGGTGTCCTGGAATTTACAGGGGGAACCAAAAATAAAACAGCTCCAGATTCTGTCTCTAGCATCCTGGAAGACAGCAGGATGGGGCTTCAGCTCGGGGCCGGATTTGGGAACTCTCTGATACACTAGTTCTCAGGAGAGTTCAAAAACGGAAAAACAGGAGGCTAAAAGGCTTCCTTTTAGGGAGAAAGCATGAGAGGCAGAAAGCAGTAGAGAGAGAGGGAGGGAGAAGGAGTGAGGGAGAGCAGAGAGAGAATGGTACCTTATTATGAAACATGGAAGCTGGTTCTCCAGAGAAATACGCTTCTGGCAATTCCCAAGGGGTTGCAAACAAACAAAAAGTTATGTTCTTTTCAAGGGGAGAGCCGGTGAGCACTCCACCCTATCAAAAACATCTTGACCCTCGACCGAGTTCACAGTATGATTATGTTAGGTTATAACAATGCAAACCCCCAATAAAAGACAGGCACATGACTCTTAAGTCACTCCAGGAACACGTTTTACTTCAATTGCCAGGGTGGGCTACCTGGCGGGCACGTGGTGAAGTAGCAGCAACAGCAGCAAGATGGAAACTGAGGCCCACCAATTTATAGCCATGGGGCGGGACCTCAGGTACAGGGGAAGAGGCAGAAGATTGACAGCCTCTGGAGGAAGTGGACATCTGTGTGTCCCTTGGAATTCTGGGAAGCCCAGCTCTAACAGGTAGCACTAATTAAACTCGGTACAATATTGGGGGAAAAAAGGACTTGAAAGAGTAAAAGGATGGGGCTGGAGAGATAGCCTAGCAGTTGAGAGCACCGACTGCTCTTGCAGAGGACCTGGGTTTGGTCCCCAGCACCCACATGGCGAGAACCATCTGTAACTCCAATTCCAGGAGAACTCCAGCTCCAGGGGAATCTGAGACCCTCTTCTGACCTCCGCAGCATTGCACGACACGGGTGCACAAACCTACATGCAGACAGTACATTCATACACCTACAAAAATAAAAATTAAAAAAATAATTAAAGAGTAAAGGGGAGATATCTTCCTGTGCAGGGAGGTCTTGGAGATCCACTTAAGGGACTTCAGCCAGTGTCCAGTCTATAAAGAGGAAAGTCTGCTCATGCTTCAAAAAGGGAAGCCTGGTCTAGCAAGACCTGACTTTGTGTGGATGGAACTGGTAAATGAAAAGGCAAAAGGAGCCAGGGGCTCCCTCCCCCCACCCAAACCCGAGGACCAGATTCTCAACTGACCCTGAGAAAACAAAAACCTTGGTTAATCTGGGCTAGCAGTGTGGCCTTAAACATCCAAAAGGGAAGTATAACCAGAAATAAATAATTAGTAAGGCCTGAGAAATTGTACTTCAGGTATAAAACTTGAGATCTTAGTAAAAAGACAAAAAGTAAAAATAAATAAATAAATAATAAATAAATAAGAGCACAGTTGTTTTGCCTGTCTTATTGGCAAGTGCAGCTACCCTGAGGCTGCCACTGCTTTTGCCATCCTTCAAAGACATGAGACACAGCTTTTCAACCTTCAAATATCAACTGAGGACTCATATCTCTCCAAGAATCCACCAAACCTTCAGTGCCAGATGGGGACTGCTGAGACATCCAACTTGTGGACTGAGCTACTACTGGGGTTTCAGCCTCTTCAGAGTATAGACTGCCATTGTTGGACTACCCAGGCTGTATCATGGAGACCAGTACAGGAATCAAGACAGGACGCAGTGCTTACTGGACCTCATTTGGTGACCATGGGAAGGGAAAACCCCAGTGTGGAACACAAGGGCAGAACTGATGGTGGTTTGGGCTTGCCAAGGAGGAGCCTTCAAACATGACATCTTTCAGCCTAATAAAGAAAAAAAGTCATAAGCTGAAGATACTAAAACCTATGCTATATGTGGCATGTGTATGTGCATATTTTGGAGTGATGCAAATTGGAGGGAATAACAAAACAAGATCAACAAGACTGGGTCAAAGAACTGACTGAAACAGTGAACTTCTGCTCAAAACAGCAAACTTCTGCATTGAAAATTTTAAAAGAGACTGAGAGAAAGATGAAAAACATGTTTGGCAGAATGCATGAGCTCTAGTGGGGTGGGGGTGGGGGCAAGGAAGGGGACCAAAGAGTTAAACTAACAGAAAGGGAGGGGTAATGAAGAGGAAGGGCAAGAAGAAGAAACAAATACCATGACCACATCTGTGGGGGCCTTAGATCCAGCTGTGCTTGAACTGCCAAGTCTGCCTCTGAGCATTATTTACAGGAATAAATGCATTTCCTTTCTGGTGAAGTCAGTTTGGGTTCACTTGTTATCACTTATTGGCCCCAAAGTTCTGATTAATGCACCTGCTGTCCACCAAGACTCAGCTGTCAGAAGCTGTCAAGCGAGTTGAGAGGTCTAAGAACATCAAGAAGGAAACAACCATCTCCTTTGGCCAACAGTGCCTTTCCACAGTCACTTTCCACACTTCAGCCCAGCCTGCTGGAGGCTGTCCTACCTGCAGAGCCCGGGGAGGATCTGCTGCTCAGGAAAGTGATTTCCAGACTCAGGTTATAAGGCTGAAGTGTAAATTCTGAGCTCAACTTCTTCAAATGCAGCCCCTGTGGTTAGCAAGGCAGATCCTCTAAAAAGACGGACTTTGAAGGCTGATGGGGAGGAAAGAGCAAGCCTCCAACAAGCAAGGCTGGGAAGGTCAACTAAGCTGAAGGAATATGGTCAGGACACAGAAGTAGGAATGCTGAGAACTAACAGAAAACATGGCCAGGCCTGGTAGTGTAGGCCAGTGGTTCCAGCACTTGGAAGGCAGAGAAAGGATCACAAATCCAAGGTCAAGAGAGCTATGGGGTGAGTTCAAGACCAGCCTGAGAACATTAGTGAGAGCATGTTCCAAATACAATTTAAAAAGAGGGTTGGGATACAGCTTAGTAGTATGCTTGCCTAGCATGCGTGAAGCCCAGGATCTCAAAAATGAAAGGAAATAGATGAAAAGAAAGGAATGAGTGAATGAATGCAAAGTACACGGTCCAGATGTGGATGAGATGAGAGGGGAAGCTGTTCTGGGAGGTCTTAGAAGGTGTGGCCATGCTGGAGGAAGTACATCACTAGGGGTGGGCTTAGTGAGTTTAACAAGCCTAGCCAGTCTCCAGTCTCTCTCTCTCTCTTGACTTCTTGTGCTCATTGAGGGATGTGAACTTCGGCTTTCTGCTCCAGCCCCAGCCACCACGCTTCCTGGCACAATGGACTCTGATTCCCTGGAACCATCAATCGTAAGGTCAAATAAACTCTTCCTTTTATAAGTTCCCTTGGTCATGGTAGTTTTATTACAGCAACAGAAAAGTGACTAATACAGTATTTGGTACTAGAGAGTGGGCTGCTGGCTGTGAAGAACCTGACCATGTGGATGTTTGGAGAAATGTGGAAGACTTTGGAACTTTGGGCTAGGAAAGCTGTTGACTACTGTAAGCAGAGTTTAACAGGCCATTCTAGTAGAAGTATGGAAGAAAGCATTGCTGCAAAAAATGTAGTTCCAGAGGAAAATGAAGACTTAAGCAGCAACTGGGATACATTGGCAAAGAGTCTGGCCACAGTGTGCCCACTGCCCAAATGCTTCCCTGATGCTAAATTGAAAAACAATGGACTAAAGTCTTTGGCGGAGGATATTTCAAGACAGCCTAATGTAGAAAAGGTGGTGTGGCTATTAATGGTGAATATCCTGCAGATCTACAGTGAAAAAGAGCAGATGGGGCAGAAAGAAATGCAGAATGTACAGTTTGGATCTGAAAAGTGCACTAGGAAGATTAATGGTGGAGCCAAAGCATGTCTTGAAGCAGAGGCTCCCTTTGATAAGGAGATTAAAATGATTAAGGAGAGGCCTAGATATTTACAAGTAAACAATGGAAAAAGTGAGAGTAAAGTGATTAAGGAGGGGGCATCAAGATTTACAAGTAAACAACAGAAACAGTACTTTCAGGGCAAGACCACACCCAGCTAAGCCTCCAGCTTTTGAAAGGAAAATACTGAAAGGGCAGAGAAAAGTTGCCAATGTGGTTGAAGTAGGACCATCCCAAACTTGCAGCCAAACTTGGCAGTTTCATTCACTTGGTGCTGGCTTTAGAGGCATGAAGGATGCAAGAGTGCTGGGGTCATCAGTTCTTCCTCTGCAGTTTCAGAGAGCCCCAGAGGCCAGGAAGAATGCATCAGGGGCCAGGCAGAGTGCAGCAGGGGTGTCCCTGAATAAAGAAGGCCCTGATAGGCCATTGCATGAAGCTGTGAATGTGAAGCCTGGTTGGCAGTGGAGACCCCAAGAAGACATTCTAGATGCTAGAGCTGTGGGATATTTGCCAAGGAGAGCTGCATATAGGGAGTGGTACCAGCCTAAGGAAGAGATGTGTGTTGCAAGCAAAGCTGGAAGAGCTGAGCCATCTAAGCCCTTTGGAAGTAAAGTCCCAGAAGTTGCACATGGAGCTACTGGACTTGGTGTTTGTCTTGCTGGTTTTTGGTCTTGTTTTGGTCCAGGATTTCCTCACTATGCCTCTATTCCTCCCTTTTGGAATGGGAATGTGTATTCGGTCCCACTGTATGTTGGGAGTATGTAATTTGTCTTTTGATTTTACAGGAGCTTACAGTTAAGAGATTGGCCTGGGTCTCAGAAGAGACTTTGGACTATAGACTTTTGAATAGAATTGAGACTGGTAAAGACTTTGGGGACTTTTAAGGTTGGACTAAATGCATTTTACATTTTATATGGTCATGAGCCTATGGGGGCCAGGGAGTGGAATGNACCTGTCATCCTACAGTTGGGTTTTGTTTCTCCCCAGCATCTGTTCTGACTCAGCGCTGCCTTCAGGCAGCTCATGGCCCTGCCAAGAGAGCCACAGAGTCGCCCTCATCATGGAGACAGCCAGGCAATGTGGGGAAATGGCTGTCATTTCCTTAGCTGTGTGGGGACCACAGCCTCCACTTGGTTATAATGAATGGACACAGCCTCTACTGAGGACTTTGATTTCTTTTCTTTTTTAATTTTGCTGAAAATAGCATGGGATGTTCAGCATGTCTGCATTCGGTTCCCAGATTCTGCATACTTTTGTATCTCATAGAAAAGGTATAACATGAAGTCACATACAAACAACACAGGACGTGGCTCTTAGAAAGCACACGCTAAATCTCCTCTCATGTGCCAGGGGAAAGCACGCGACTCCCCAGACTTCCCTGACAGTGTCCTCCTTCCTCTTGCAGTTCTTGCCCTTGCATCTGCCATGCTGCCAGGGTTTGTCCCCCTCAGGCAGAAAGGCTCCTGGTTTAGGGTTCAGAAGGACACAAAAGACTTGCACTCCTGAAGCTTCGGGACATAGGGGCTTGGAGGTGACTTCACTCCTGTCAGAGTAAAAAATGGAAGGTGTTTTTCTACAAGGATCGCTTTGGATATTCACGGTCTCTTGTGTTTTCCTTTGACTTTTTGTACTGTTTTTCTAGTTCCGTGAAGAATGTCACTGGAATTTTGATGGATTGGTTAGACTATCACAATATTTACCCACCAATCCAGTCACTTGGAAGGCTTTCTATTGTCTTTATTTTATCTTTTCAGTGCCATCAAGCTTTGTAAAGGTCTTTCACGTCCTTCACTAGGTTTATTCCTAGGTACTTTTTTCTTCTGGAGCTATTACGAAGACAGCACTTCATATCTCTTCTCCCTCTCTCTGGCTCTTACTTTCATTCTGTTCCCTCTTCTCCAATGTTTGGAGGTTTCGTTTTAAAGCAGCACAATGAATCCTCATATTGTATATGCTAGTTTAAAAATCTTTTAAATTGTTTTTAAGAAATGGAAAGTAGCTGCAGACCCATTGCAGGGCCCTGTGGATTAAACACCCAGAGCCAGTGAGGAGTGCATGTGGGGCTCGTGGGGCTTGTGGCCCACTTACCCTACTACTCATGCCTGGAATCCAGACACGCATGTTCTGCTATGATGGACTGGGGATTTTTTTTGGTCTTTTTGAGACAGGGTCTCCCTGTAGCACCATCTGGCCTAGAATTTGCTATGTAGACCAGGCTGGCCTTGAACTCACAGAGATCCCCCTGCCTCTGTGTCTTGAGTGCTGGGATCAAAGGCATGTGCCATCACACGTGGTGGAACTGGGGATTTTTTAAAAATTTTATTTATTTATTTATTATTGTTTATGTGTATCAGTGTACTGTCCGCATGCAGGTCTGTGCACCCATGCCGTGCAATGCCTCGGAGGCCAGAAGAGGGCGTCGGATTCCCCTGGAACTGGAGTTAAAGATGGTTCTTAGCTGCCATGTGGGTGCTGGGAATCGAACCCGGGTCCTGTGCAAGAGCAGTCGGTGCTCTTAACCACTGAACCCATCTCTCCAGCCCCCGGAACTGGGGATTTTTAAAGTTAATTTTTTTAACCAATGCATAAAAATATACATAATTATGGGATACTAGGTGATTCTTTGATATATTGTTTAATTTTTAAATTGAATTAAATACATCTTTCTCCTCAAACATTTATCATTCCTATGTGGCCAAAAATTTTAGGGGGCTGGAGAAATGGCTCAGCAGCATCGGCTGCTCTTGCAGGAGGGCCCAGGTTTGAATCCCAGCACCCACATGGCGTCTGACAACAGTCTGTAACTCCAGTTCCAGGGGATCTGACACCCTCATCTGACCTTCATAGGCATTGCACAACATGGATGCACTCACACATATGTAGACAATACACTCATAAGCATAAAATAAGAATAAAATATTGAAAAATTCTTTCTTCCCGGTTTCTGTAGTATACTGCGCATTATTGTTACTTATAGATGCTCCATTCCCAGGAGCTCTCCAGATTCTGTTCCTGCATCTAACTCACTATCATTGATCCCTCCTCTCCCTCCCTCCTCTCCCTCCCTCCCCCAGCCTCTGGTAACCATTATTTTACTCTCCACTTCTAAGGGTTCAACTTTATTAGACATGGGATTTATCACAATCAAATATATAGCCTCCTGAGCCTCATACAGCCAGGGTGTGAAACCACTGGGGAGGAGAAACAAATGGCAATTTGATTTTTTTTTTTACCTTCTAAATGTCTTCCTGAGAAATTCCATTGATGCTGAGAGGTAATTTTCTCTTCACATTTTAACATCTCTGAAGTAAAAGAAAAAGCCTCATAATCATCATGATAGGAAAGAGCTGCATTATAATTTAGTTGACAATGAGCTTTCTATCTTAGTGGTACATGAAACAATGGTGTGTCTTATGAGCAGTGACGAAATAGCCTTGAGTATTTTTCTTTGTAGGCAGCCAGTGAAGAAGAGCAGATTTCTTAAATGTGGAAATGCATCAGAATTAGCTGCAGGGCCATGGAAACAGATTGCCTCCCCTCTTCTCCGATTTCTTAATTCAGCAAGTTCAGGGTGTATCTCAAGAATTGAGCCCTAATTAGGACATCTATATTGTCCCCTCCAAGCCTTGGGGAATGTTGCTGTCTTAGCTTCAGTGGTCAACTGCACACAGCCTAGAATCATCTGAAGGAGTCTCGGTTAAGGGGTTGTCCAGATCAGACTGTTCTGTGGCCATGTCTGTGAGGAATTGTCTTGTTGATGATTTATGTGGGATAATGACTTTTTCATCTTTAATAAGTGTCTATAAAATAATTATGTCTCTATATATTTGATATTTCTATCAAGTTCTCTGACAATACTGAGATTGTCCCACAGCTGGAGAATCACTGGTTGAGCGAGCAGACATAGGTGAAAAGATACAGCCGCTGAGCTAGTGGCAGGGCTTGTCTCCAGCTTCACAGAACCCTTGACATTGGTGATACTGTACCCTTATTTTATAGAAAAGAAAGCAGAGTCTACAAGGAACTTGTACAGCGCATGAGGATGGGAAGAAGGGTTTGAGACACTTTGACTCCAGAGCCTTGCTGAATGACTACCAACTACTTTTTTAAGAAAAAATTTATGTATTTTTCTGCCGGGCATGGTGGCTCATGCCTTTAATCCTAGCACTTGGAAGGCAGAGGCAGGCGGATCTTTGTGAGTTCAAGGCCAGCCTGGTCTACAGAGTGAGTTCCAGGACAGCTGGGGCTACAGGGAGACTCTGTCTTGAAAAAGACCAAAAAAAATGTATTTTTATGTGTATGAGTGTACTGTCTGCATGTAGGTTGGTGCACCCTTGTCATGCAATGCCGAAGAGGTCAGAAAAGGGCGTCAGATTCCCCTGGAACTGGAGTCAAAGACGGTTCTTAGCCGCCATGTGGGTGCTGGGAATCAAACCCGGGTCCTCTGCAAGAGCAGTTGGTGCCCTTAACCGCTGAGCCATCTCTCCAGCCCCTACCAACTGCTTCTATAGCCCTGCTGCTCGTAGGTGGTGTCAACTTGGGGGATCAGTTACATCTCCTATTCTACAAAATGAAGCTAATGGAGCCTCCCAAAGAATGTGTTAAGAGCCAGCACTTCAGGCAGACTGCATGTCAGGCATATAGTAAGTATCCATAAACCACAGCTAATTTGTTTCCCTGTTTTTATTTGACTCTATTGAACCACAGAGAATGGTTAGGGTCACCTGAGCTATCTGTTAGAGTCGAAAAACCTGGAGCTGTGGTCATCTCTCCCCCGCTGTTGGTCAGTGGCACTCATGGGAGTTACATGCAGTACCTGCTGGGCTCTTGGGGAACCAGAGCAGGAGTTCCTGAGGCCCAGGGGCCATGGCACAGTGGGGATTTCCCAGAGTGATGCCAACCCTTTTTTTTTTTTTTTTTAGTGACAAGGCCTGGGGTGAGATAAGGAAAATGACACCCCTAATTAGCAGAGCTGGCCACTGGTCAACATTCCCACAAATCTGCACTCCCTGCACGGCGCAGTTCCTGTGTCAGGCCTAGAGAGTGAATGAGGGAGGCCTGCTACCGACTTCCTGAGTCACTACAAGCCGTTTCCCGCCATTGCCTTTGCATTGGAGAAACTGCGCATGACTACTAGTCTCTAAGCTCCCGCTTTTAACATGCAAATGAGGCATGGGACAGTGCACCTATCCAGAACATACACGAACCCTCTAGACTGGTATTTAAGCAGGGTCTTTTCCCCATTTCGGGGTCCTTCTCACAAGAGAGCTGTATACACAATAAATACTGCTGCAGAAGAATCCTGTTGTCCGCGTGAAGTTCTTGCCGGCAAGAATACAGCGCGCGTGACATGCTAGGCTCTGTCTTCTGAGGCTGGAGGGAAGAGGCGGGAAAAGCATATGCTGTGGTCATCCCCAACTGCACGTGCCTCAAACCCATGAGGGAAAGAGACCCTCTGAGCAGTCAGAAAGATGAGCACAGGCCAGCTCAGACAATGGTTCATCAGGGCTCCTCTGAAGAATGGCCCTTCTAGCAGGAAACTGGAACTTAGTGTGTGAATGATCTACTTAATATAATAAATACACTATTTAATATATTTTAGCATTTATTGTGTGCTATATACCATGCTGAGCTAAATGAATGCGTATTACCCTTTGAATAATTTCGGGTGGCTTTTCTCTGAGTTTCTGCATCCGTGTTTTCAATCAACAGTTTGTCAAAAAAATTTTTTTGAGGCAAGGTCTCATTTAGCCCAGGCTGGCCTCAAAATTGCTATGAAGTGGAGGATAGCTTTGAAGTTCCCTGTCTTCCCACCTCTACCTCGAAAGCACTGATTTTACTGGCATGTGCCACCATATCCGGTTTTGTGCAGTGCTAGGGATCGAACCCAGGGCTTCTTGTGTACTAAGCAAGCATTGTACCCATTGAATGACATCCCTGTGGTGGTGGAATGTCCCCTATAGGCTCATGTATTTGAACACTTGGTCTCTATTTGGTGACACTATTTGGGAAGGTGTACCTTTAGGAGGTGCACTCTCGCTGGAGGAAATATGTCACTGGGAATGGATTTGAGGATTAGAGACTTGCTCTACTTCCTGTTCACTCTCTGCTTCCTGCTCCTTCCTCCATGTCTTCTCTGTCATAATGAACTCTGTTCTTCTGAAACTATAAACTGAAATAAAGCCTTTCTTCCTTAAGTTACCTTTGGTCTTGCTCTTTTTAAAGCATTTCATTTATTCTTTTTATTTTATGTGCATGAGTGTATTGCCTGCTTGTATGTAAATGGATCCATGTGGTGCAATGTCCATGGAAGTCAGAAGAGGGCATTGGATCCCCTGGAAGTGGAGACAAAATGGTTGCTAGCTGTCCTGTGGGTGCTGGATTCAACTCTGGGTCCTCTGCAAGGGCAGCCAGTACTCTTAATCTCTGAGCCATCTCTCCAGCCCCTGAGTCATGGTACTTTTATTACTGCAACAGAAAAGGAACAATCCCCAGTCACCAAAGTATTTTTAAATGTTTCTGAACATATACTGACTTTTTAATCATTATTATTCACTAAAAAATAGGACAACACCCATATAAACATTATAAAGAATGCAATACTTCTTCAGATACTATCCAGGTAACATGATGTTTTATATAACAGACTTAGTATTCATGGATTTTGATATTCATGGGGTCCAGGGACTCAATCCCAGAATACCAAGGGATACCTGTACCTATTATATGCTTTTCCTAAATAAGAACGTAGAGGTTTGCTGTAGAGCATGTGTTTAGTTACCCCCCAGATTCTCTGTTGATAATCCCATTCCCTAAAGTCATTGTGTTAGGAAGGAAGACCTTGGGGGGGGGGGCATGGCCATAAAGGTGATGCCCCCCTGAATCAGATTAGTGCCTTCATAACGAGGCTCCCTCACGGCTTTCACCATGTGTGGACACTTGGGTGGCTGTTTATAAACCAGAAGCAGCTTCTTGCCAGCACCTTGCACACACCCCGGGCTCTGAGCTATGAGAAATAAATTGTTGTGTCACTCTGTTAAAACATCCCGAGATGATAGAGACGAGGTTTAAGGAGGAGTTGAGCTGCCCCAGTCGGAGCCAGGACTCTACATCGGGAGGCCCAATTAGGTTAGTCCAGGCAGATCTGGGATTGACTCCCTGCTAGGGAGCCGTGAACAAGTCACAGTGCCTCTCTGACATGTAGATTTCTTGGCTATGAAGTGCAGGGAATATCTGCAGTGCTATATGCTGCTTAGACTTGGTCAGCGGCTATGTACCTAGCTTGGGTCCTGCTGCATGTTAAGTTCAACTGGCAGTTGTCGTTACTGTCATTTTATGTCCTAGTCAACGTGGCCTTTCAATTGGATGCTGAAAGTTCTCCCCGGCCATCAGGGGTGTCTGTCTGATTGACAGCAGCCTCCCGATTTCCCTGCACCCAGCCAAATCTTTCATAGTCTTGGAAGGGTGCCAACACATCCATCCTCCACCAACAGTTTCATGACCTGAGGCCGTGAGTCCTCGCCTCTTGTCTCTTCCTTGAACAATGGGAACGGCTAAGGAGCTGAGTTGTCAGATGCTGAAAGCTAGGACTAGGGGTCTAGTGAGATGGCTCAGTGGGGAAAGGCACTTATTAATCACCAAGCCTGGTCATCTGAGTTCAATCCGTAGGACCCACGTGGTGGAAGGAGAGAGCCAACTCCTACAAATTGCCTCTGTCCTCTGCATGTACAGCAAGGCATGTGCATGCACACATGCACACACAGGGAGAGACAGAGACAGAGAGGGGAGAGAGGCGGGAGAGAGAAAGGGGGAGCAACACAACTGTGCTTTCATCCTGGGCTGTTTATTTTGGCTTCAATCAGAGTTGGCAGACTGCTTAGGTGCCCAGCCAGAATCTGAAAGCCATTGTCCCACATGGGCACCTCCATACGCTGTTTCTGAATCCGTCTCCCCTCTGGTTATGCTTCCTCCAGCCTCTAGCTTTGCGTCACCTGCGCCCTTTCTACCCTCCGGTAAACTCTGGCTCCAGTTCAGCCCAACTACTTGAGTATCTATTCAAACTGGGCTTCATGCAGTCCAGGTGTCCCAGGGCCAGTCCAGATGAAGATGAGTGCCTGCTCCTGAGGAGCACAAGTCACCACTGTTTCCTGTCCTCTATCAGCTCACCAAACGCAGTGGAACAGCCGCCTTTGCCTCTCAGCATTGTCAGCATTACCATGGGTTACGGGTGAATTTTGATCACAGAATTTCATACGCTAAAATACTGACCCCTCCAAGTCTAAGAATGTGACCTTGTTTGGAAATGCAGTCACCACAGGTGTCATTAGTTAATGGGGGGGGGGCAGTCAAGCTAGAACAGGATGTGGATCCTAAACCAACTTGATTGGTGTCCTTACCAGAAGAGGAAATTCAGAGTCAGACACATACAGAGGTAGAACATTATGTACATTAAGATGAAGGTAGAAGCTGGGCATGGTGACGCACGCCTTTAATCCCAGCACTCCGGAGGCAGAGGCAGGTGGATCTTTGTGAGTTCAAGGCCAGACTGGTCTACAGAGTGAGTTCCAGGACAGCTGGGGCTACAGGGAGACCCTGTCTTGAAAAGACCAAAAAAAAAAAAAAAAAGAAGTCAGTATTCTTAACTGCTGAGCCATCTCTCCAGCCCCCAGACAATTAATTTAAAACATTTTAAACCTTTTTTGATTTTTAAAAAAAATTTTAGTTGTACAGGTATATTGTGTGCATGTGTGTAAGTGTATCCGTGTTGTGCAGTGCTCATGGAGAATAAAAGAGGGTGTCAAATCTCCTGGAACTGGAGTTATAGATGGTTGTTAGCCACCATGTGGGTGTTGGGATTCAAACCTGGGTCCTCTGCAAGAAACAGCCAGTGCTCTTAACTGCTAAGCCATCTCTCCTGCCCCAAGAGACAATGAATTTCTGTTGTCTTAGCTACTTAGTTTGGCATGCTGGGTACCCTAGAAAGCTGACAGATTGTATGACTGAGTTTGACCACAGCAGTGTGATCGAAGTAGCATGAGTTAGCCCTGGCCCATGGTCCATGGCCTACTCTGTTTATACTTTCTGCCTTAGACTTGTCAGCATCCAGGAGGCCTCAGATGCCATGCACTGCTGAGGCTACACTTTCATCAGCCTGTCTTTGCATGCCACCTAATTCCAAAACTGACTGGATTGACACAATAGGAAACCGGGCTTCTAAGTAACAAGCCGCCGAGCTTTGATGGTTGTGTGAGAACTGTCTGAAGTGGCCAGCTCTCCTCTCCATCTGCAGGATCCATGACAATTTAAGCTTTTGGTTTCTTACTTGCTGATTTTCTTGCCTCTGCCATCAGATAATTGTAAGAATGTGATGTTAGAATCCAGCTGCTGCTCGGGCCACTGTCGCTGCAGTAGCTCTTCCCTTGGCACCGACAGGCACCTGCTGAAACACCGTGAGTTCCTAGCTGAGTCCCTAGCTGACACGTGTCCAGCTGCCAGGATCTCTCAGTTGCCTTTACTTTAAAAGGGGTACGGTGGCCACACATCCTGTTCCCTGCCCCTTTCCCTACCATCTGCCTGGGAAATAGAGAGCCTGACTGCAGGCCTGTGCTGTGAAATCATCCCCATCCTCAAAAAATATATAAGAAGAGACGCCTCTGCACTTCTGCCAAAGGGGCTATGGTTTCCTCTTGGAGTCTTGCCATACTACGTGTCTCAGGTGCTGGAGCCTGAGCTCTCCTCAGAGCCCCTTCCATGTCTGTCTGTCTGTCTGTCTGTCTGTCTGTCTGTCTACAATGTTAATGACTCCTTCAATAAATTCCATACCCCCCAAAATCCATCTCAGTGTTCCCTTGTACCTCCATCTGAGACCTTTTGAAAATAAATTTCAGGAAAACAAAGAAGCGTACCTATTTTGCTAACTACCAGATGCCTAGCAAGTCCTTCTTCAATGTATCTGCACAAAACATTTTATTGCATGGGAGAAAGTCAGGGAAGCAGACAGCTGCTACCCAGTGTGACATGAAAAGGCTGGAATGTGACTTGGTTTGGGGAAACTATTTTTGGGGGTTAATAAAGAGGGGCAGAGAGCGTCAGAGACGCCTTGCAGGGTTTTAAGGAAGGTGCTGGGGTTCCCACGTAGGCACAGGATGTGTGATGCGCATGGAAAGATGCAGGCTGAGGACATAGCTCAGATGTTGGCACAGAGCAGCAGAGACCCTGTGTGTTCTAAGATTGAAGGGCTGGATTTTGGCCATGAGTAAGGAGAAGCAACTTGTAATGGTGCAGCTGGAAGAGGCAGAAAGATCTGGACCACCGAGGGCTTGAAGAGCTCAGATGCAATGAAAATCCATCCCTCAAATCTCTGGTTCCGTGAGTTCACAGAAGCAAACAGATTTCACATCAAAACCCAAGACATAACTATTTAATATCTCAAAATAACAAAAATGGCTACATCAATACTAACAACTGGTTTTTACCGTAAAGAAAACAAAATAGTCTGCCATTTTAAAAAAGGATTTATTTTAATTTTATGTGTATGAGTGTTTGCCTGATGCATACCTGTGGATAGTGTGTGCAGTGCCTGTGGAGCAGGAGGGGGGCGTCGGATGCCCTGGAACTGGAGTTACAGGCAGTTGTAAGCCAGCATGTGGGTGGTGGGAACTGATCCTGGGTCCTCTGCAAAAGTAGCAAGTGCCATTAACTGCTGAGCCATCTTTCCAGGCCTCCAAAGGCTCTGTCACGTATAAAGCAGATTGGTCCTCACAGAAATGTAGGGATCTTAGGTACTCTTCTGGCAGGAGGCTCATAATAAGCTGGGAGCTCGGCATGGCCTAGGTGTGCTCAGGACACTGGACATGGACTCAGCCTGCCTGTGCCTGTGGAGAGGCCCTCTCTCCTCTTCCTTCTCCTTCCATCTCTTCTCCCATTGCTCGTTCAGATTTAGGTTCAGATGTGAATCAAAAAGAGAACATGAATCATCCTTCGTACCCCTAGATAACAGTCCGGGCACCATCTAGCTAGGATCCAGCACCTCTTTGCAGCAGACCTAAATTTCCCCTACCATTCCCACTCCTTGTTCTTTGCAGCCAACCCCGCTCCCTAAGCAACAGGGGAATAAATCCACAGCCTTTAAGGGCTAGAATTCTTTTGATTCTTTCTGGCACCCGGTTTCCATGGCAACCCAAAGCTCTCCTTTGCCACCTTTGAGAATGTCATTAGGCTGTGAGGGGGAGGCAGGCGACAAAGGCACAATGTTTCAGACTGTTGCAGGCATCTGAAAGGGCAGCCTGCCAGGTAGAAGCCCTTTTGTGGCAGGCTTTTGTTGGTTGTGGTTGTTGCTGTTGTTGTTTTAATCTCTCTGAAATAAGATACATAAGCCATTTCTTTATGTCCAGCCAATGCAAATGATCCTATTCTTCTCTAATGGGGAAAAAAGCCAAGACTAATAAAATGTACCTCGATGCCCAGTCAAAGAACTGACTGGATGCTTACGCTTCAACAGAGATCAGCCAGTGACGAAAAGGACTTTGTTTCATCACGCTAACTCTCTCAACCACTTATTTTATGGATGAGAAAACTGAAGCAGCCTGGCAGTGAGGGGCTGAGAGGGTCTGCAGCTTCTTCCTGACACCGACTCCCATCCCTGGAGTCCCATGCAGTGTGATCGTCATGTATACCAACACAGCTTATGGGAAATAGTGGTCCTGTCATAAGCACCTGACCTAGGGGGGAAGTGAAGGGTGCTGGGTGCCTGCTCGGCTGTCTCTTTTCATCTTGTGAAGATGCAAACTCAGAGGAAGCCAGGTGTCTTTGTCTACTTCCCCTTGGTGTAACCAAACGCCACAGACCAAGTAATTGGTAATTTATAAGGAATAGAGATTCATTTGGCTTGAGAAGTTCAAGAGCTTGCCGCGACCTCCTGGGGGCGGGGGGGGGGGGGCTCTGTGCACATCATGATATAGTGAGACAGAACACGCTACTAGCTGGGACATCTTCCTACAAAGCAAAGCCACTGGTGCCTTCAGGGTCCCACCCAAATGATCTCATCTAGCCTAAGGGCCTCTCCAAGGCAACACCTCAAAAATACTGGCAAGATGGCTTAGTGATTAAGAGCACTGGCTGCTCTTGCAGAGGACTTGAGTTCAGTTCCCAGCATCCACATGGTAGCTAACAACCAACCATCTGTAACTCCAAGGGATCCAATGCCCTCTTTTGGCCTTAGCAGGCATTGTATACACATGGTGCACTTACATACATGAAGGCAAAACACTCGTACATGTAAAAATAAAAAAGATTTTTAAAATATCATTAATAAATGAGGATTAAGTTTCTAACATGTGACATTTTATTTTAATTAAAAAATTTTTTTCTTTACATAGGAAAACACAAAAAATACAAAATGACAATAACAAAACAAAGCAACAAGGACAAAAAAAGGGGGCGGATTCCCTCTGGAGCACAAGATGACTTTCCTGTACATTGAGCTTCCTCTTTATAGATTGCACACTGGCTAGGGTTTGTTGGTGGATCTCCAAGACCTCCCTGCACAGCAACAACAACAAACTTAAGAAGAAAGGAAGGCTACAGTCACTCAGAAACACAGATGTAAACACTAGATACAAGACGAGGACATCAAAGTCAGTGGCACATTAATGGTATCAAGGGTACTTACTGCTTAATATCAGAAAAATCCATTACTATAATCACCAGTTTAGTAGATTAGAGAAGAAAATAATATATGATTTTTGTCAATAGATCCCTCAAAAAACTTGAAAAAACTAAGCACCCATTTGCACTGAAATAAAATGGTAACCCAATGGTTGATGCTTCCCAAGCTCCAGCAGAGTTGCACTGTGCAGTGCCAAAGTCTTCCTCCTAGGGCTGCTGGAACAGGTAGCCACGCCTTCTGTCACCTGGGCACTGTCGGCACCCACTCCCAAGTCCCAGAAAATGTAAGAATAAAAAAGGCAAAGCATGTCAATGAAAAGAATAAAACTTCAATCAGAGAAAAATCATAATTTGTATGCAATAGTATTATCTCCCCAGAAAACCAAACAACAAAACCAATAAATAAGTTAAAAGAACTAAAAGGAAATATCAATAAATGGGAACTAGATAAATATACAACATTTAAACATTTATTGATCTCCATCAATACATAATAACCAATAAAATGTAGTTGGAGTTCCCATTCATAATTAAAACAAAGAAACACATGTAAAATATCTGTCAATAAGCCTAGTAAGGACTGTGCAAGACTTGGGTGAAGAAAATTAAGGCTTATGAAATAAACAGCAGCAATAATACTTAAAAACTTCTAAGTAATGAAAATTCATGAGCTGAGAGCTGGCTCAATGGTAGAACATTGGCAAAGCATGAACAAGATCCCAGTTTCCACTCCCAGAATAAGAAGGAAGGAAGGAAGGAAGGAAGGAAGGAAGGAAGGAAGGAAGGAAGGAAGGGAAAAAAAGAAGGAAGGAAGGAAGGAAGAAAAGGAAAGAAAAATCCACAGCATAATAATATCAAGAGATAAGAAGATAAACTTATTCTCTCCACATATTCTTCAGATGCAATATAATCCTAATCATAATCTGAGGTTTATTTCTAATGAAATAAACTTAGTAAGAAGCTTTTTAAAATTAATTATTTTTTATGTGTATGAATGCTTTGCATGAATACAGGAGTACCCATGTCTGGCAATCCCTGCAGAAGCCAGAAGAAGGTTCTTTGGAACTAGAGTTATAAATGGTTGTCAGCTGCCATGTAGGTGTTGGGAACCAAACCTGGGTCTTCTGGAAGAGCAGCCATTGCTCTTAACTACTAAGCCATCTCTCTAGCCCCAGTAAGAAGATATTAAAGTTGACGTTAAATTGCATTAAACATTACTGGGAAATTTTCAAAAAGAGGAATGATGAAAAATCGCACACAAAGCTGTAGTGATTAAAACAGCGTGTTTATTGAATTGGACACAGATCATCAATTAATAGAACAAAATATTACAGAGGCAAATTAATTTGAGAATTTATTTTACCATAGCACGTGGATCACCTAAACATTTCTTTCTCAGTGGGAAAAATGAAGAAAACAGTAAAAAAAAAATTATGGAATATACCACTGAAAAATAATTTGAATTCTATGCAATTATTGACAGGAAAAGATTCCTGAGACACATTGTAAAATGGGAAAGAGTAAACTGTGTTATGAAGGGCACACTCTAATTCCATTTCTGTTTTAAGACGTAAATACATCTGCTTCTGGACTTTCAAGGGACAACAGTGTCCTGATAAATCTATCATACGTTGAAATGTATTTACCACACTGACCTACCATCAGTTCACACATCAGCTCTTTACTTAGTGAAGATTCTGTTTTGTAATACAGTGTTAAAAAGCACATGGAACTTGCTGAGCATTGTCCTGAAAGTGAAAGAGAGAAGGCTACATGGTGCAGTAAAGTGTGTCTGTGTCTCCTCGGACTTGCTGCCCCTGCCCAGTGTTGCCAGAGATTGTACCGCACATCGCCAACCTGGGAAAAACTCACACTCAAAATCTGAAGTGGTCCTACCTGGTGTATATCACTTTTCTATCATTGGAAAGACCTCACAATCTTAAATTGAAGCATTGCAAGTCAGGGATGTTTGTACATGTGTTTGAGGCTGAACACATTTGCACAGAAAAGAATATAGATAATGCTAAACTATTTCTAGTGGCTACTCCACTAAGACGTAAAGAAATGTCTTACTTCTCTCTGAGTTCTTCTGCATGACTTGAATTGTTAACACTGAAGACAATCGTGCCCTTCTTGGTGTTATGCTCTTAATGATAGCTGCATGGGAGACGAGCAAAGAACAATTCTTTCATATACTGTGGGAAAGCTGCTGGTGCTTGGGGGATGCTCAGGAAGGCCTCTGTGTCATGTGTGTCCTCCTCACCTCTGTCATGGTTGCCAAGTATGGGCCAACCTGTCTGTCATCCACTGGAACTGGCCGCACTCAGATGCTGGTCTGGACTCTGGTGCTTGGCCAGGTCTCAGCTCCCACTCTCCTCTGAGTGCTGCACATCCCACCCGACAGGGGTCCGGATGCTCCTACCTATATGGGTAGAAAGGCAGCAGCAATGCTCCGAGGACCACGTGCCCCTCTCCCGGGAGCTATGGCCACCTCTCGATCGTCTTTCTTTATCTTTGGCAGTCCTTCCCTGACCTTTTCTGTCCTGATTATTTTCATCTGTCACACTGTTTCTCACAAAACAAAGCACAACGGTGCCAACTTGGACTTTGTTCTCTGTTCCATAGCACCTTGGGAGTGTGTCTGGCTTTTCAAGGAGTCGCTCAATAGATACTGGGTTACTTCAGGAAGTCAGTCACATGGATGGGCATCAGGTTCCAAGGGTGGTCAATTTCACATGGTCCTGGGAATGTGGACACTGAGCAAATATAAAAGGTGTCACTTCCTGGGGCCATTTCCTCTGCCTAGCCTGCTCTTAAGTAACTGTGCTTCTCGAGTGCCTGAACTTCACACTGAGAGCCAGCTGTGAGCAAGATCTGAAGCCCCTGACTTCTCAGAGGCAGACACAGGATGCCCTTGTTCTTTATAGACTTTGTCTCATTTCTTCTCCTTAGAAATTTCCAACAATTCTTTAGCCACCATTCTGGGGGCCTCCAGCCATTGCCCTCACTCAGCCTTCGTTTCCATATCCTGAATACTGTAACCCCCAAACTCTCATGTCAAGTAAAGCCAGGACTAAGCAGCGGCCCAGAACGATCACAGGGATGCAGTCTTGAGATTTTCATTTCTGTGTGCTTGGTCACAATAAATTCTTCCTGTACATTGGCTAGGGATTCAGACTGAGCATTTTCTATGGCCCTTTCCCAGCACCAAACTCAAAGAGAATCACAAATACTCTGCCCGGCCCCAGGGTTCTTTCCTAGGGCTTTGCCTCCTTAAAAACACTGATTACTGATTATTGGGGGAAAGGCCACAGTTGATCTGGCCTTCCTCTAGCTGATAAGAACAGCACCCTTCAGCCTGGCCTCCTGTCATCAGCATCCCAGCAGTAGTCTAGGAGAGCTTTGTCACAGGACACTTCTAAACACCAGCCCATAGTTGGAGACTCTAACAGGCATTTTGCTAAGAGGTCACCAACACAGAATCAGAAGAGAGCCGTGCAGGTGGAGTCACGGATCTGGCTATGGGGCACATGTACATGCGTACTCATTGTGACCCCACCCACAGTGACCAAGCTATGGAGTCAGTTCAGGTGTCCATAACTAGATGAACAGATAAAGAAAAAAATGTGGTACCCATATGCAGTGTGCTTTCATTTAGCCATAATGAAGAATAAAATTATGTTTCTGCAGGACAATTGATGGAGATCACCACATTAGATGAAATAAGCCAGACTCAGAGAGACAAATACCACTTATCTTCTTTTGTATGTGGAGCCTGGATTTTACATATTCATGTATGTATATGTATACACGTGTGTACATATACATGATGAAATCAGAAGAGAGGACTATTTGACAAAAAGAAGGGGATTTGGAGCAGGGAGGGGGCAGGGAGTCTAATAGAGGAGACTCTTGTCAAAGTGCTGGTTCAATGGTCTGGTTCAATGAAGATGTTGTTATGAAAACTGTCACTTTGTATAATAATATTTGCTAATAATTATATTTTTTAAAGAAGAGAGCAGTGTCTGGTAGTGCAAAAAGGAGAAAAGATTATGTAGTGAGAAGAAGGGTATTCACTTAGTGTCATGTGTGACCTTGGGGATGAAGGCACACTTCTCCAGAAGACCTTGGTTCTGTGTCTATTTAGTGGACATAATCATCCTTCTGTTTGGTAGTTCCTGGACTATTTGTTATCTGAGATCGTTGTTATGAACATGTCTAGCACAACCAGGGGGCCATCAGCCATTCCCATACCTCTGAGCCTTTCCTGTCATATCATAAGCAATCCTACTGGAAAAGCAAATCTCATGCACAGTTGTGACATCTGGAGGTGCCTATTGGAAGGTCCAGTCTGAGCACATGCTTTGTGCATAGCATTGGGTTGAAGCAGTTCATGGGATGGCGAGGAAGCCATCGTGTGCTTATGGATATCATTTGCTAGTGTGTGCTCTGTCAGGCAGCTCTTTGACAAAAGCCCTAGGAACCTGCCAGTGTGTGTCTGTGGACCATGACTTTGCCTCACAGAGCCTTGTTCTGCATCTGTGGAATTGCATTTTTAACATCTACCTTCTGTGAATGCTATTTGGCTTTTAAAAAACAAATATAGTGATGCCGATGAAGCATTTAATGTGCCTCGCTGGTGGGCAGCAGGTGAGAACCAAATACACAGGGAATAATTAGATGCAGCCACAGGCCATTTATAGTTTAGCTGCAGAATGTGGAAGAGTGTGCACAGTGCCTGAGCCACGGCTGCTGCAGGGCAGGCTGCATCTTGATTCACAGCTGCTTTCACAGTTGTCCCAGATGAAGTCTCAGCCGTCAGGCGGGGCACGGTCAGGCAGGGCACGGTCAGGCAGGGCACGGTCAGGCAGCTATACGTATGCCGGCAGCCATGCACATTCAGATTCTAAAGTCAGCTGCTCTGTGACTGTTATGGTTTTACTACAGCTTGCTCTCAAAACTCAGGAAGGAAATTGGCCCCCAAAGTCATGTATTAATGGTATGAAGAAGGCGGGACTTAATCTAATACTATGTTGTCTGGAGGTTGGACTTTTTGGAAAGTGACTAGGATTGGATCAGACCACTAGGGTAGAGCCTCCCTCAGTGAGCAGATTGGTGGCTTTATAAGAAGATTGATCTTGGGACTGGAGAAGTAGCTCAGCAGTTAAGAGAACTGGCTGCTCTTTCAGAGGCCCTGGGTTCGGTTCCCAGTACCTACATGGTGGCTGGCTAACAACCATCTGAAACTCCAGTTCTAGGGGAATCAGATACTCTCTTCTGACTCCTTGGGCACTGAATGACACAGGTGCACTTACATTCATGCAGGAAATACACTCATACATACAGAATAAAAATAATAAAATATTTTTTTAAATCCCCCCCCTTTGCCCTCGGACTATGCCAGCAAGAGCAATCTGGATGGGGCTGCCAGACTTTATTATACCTCTAAAACTATGAGCCAAAAAGGACCTCTTTTCTTTAAAAAGTAGCCAGCCTCAGGTATCTTGTTGACATCATGGAAAATGAATCAAAAAATTGGCCTCAACCCCGACATCCTCCTTGTTTATAAGATAATAATAATAAAGGTTATTTCTTTGTAGAGTTTCTGTGGGGCTGGCGTGACACCAGAACATGGCGAGGGTGGATCGATGTGAGCTAAGCTCACGAGAGTTCCCATTCCTGGCGCCAGGATGAGCAAGTCAGTCCTGCCTTAGGGATGGTGTTTCCTGGGGGTGCTGATGAGAATCAGGGAGGAGACTAACATGGGAGAGGAGGCAAAGAGAGCAGTGACCCTCACGCATGTATCGTGAAGCTAGATCTCTGAAAAGTGCAACAAAATTGTAGCAACAGCATGTGGGAAAGTTGGGCACATCCACAAGGCTTTGCTCATCTACCAAGACCAGATCAGCACATGGGCACTCGCTTATAACAGCAGCTGACCACCCATCCTAAGCCCTGCACAGACATGGCCCCTTGCCTGTCACAACATATGGGCCTCCTGTAGTCAGTGACATAGAGCTACCAAAAGGAGGCATTGCAGCAGGACTACTGGTCCTTCAGCCAACCTGAGAGGGCTCGAGGCAGAGCCTCAAGATGGAATGACAAAGCGAGAAAACCCAAACAAAGGCCCGTGTGCCATTCCCAGGAGGGCAGATGGCTGAGGTCCCCAGAGGGCTCTGCAGCAGCCTCATGGGCTCACTGCACAGTTTAAGGAATGGGACTGTGATTCCATGAACCTCAGTGAGCCACACAGCCCACGTTTGGCATTTGCCTCTGAAATGTTAACAGGTTTTGTGTTTTTATACCTCTCAGCAATCTGTTTCTTGGGAATGACCTCACTGTCTTTTGGAAAGCAAGAGCCTGGATCCACCGGAGGAACACTGGGTCAGCAGGCTGAGGAGTTTAAACCTGGCCTGTAGCTCCTACCACCTAAGAACCAAACGTGAAAGAGAGGCATGACTCACAGATGGACTGGGTCTATTGGTCAAGAATGGGCATGGCGGGGTGGGGGGGAGGTGCAGATAGGGGAAGGGTCTAGATACCATCAAACCATATTGTATGAAAATCACAGAAATTCAATAAAAATTAAAATAAAAAAAAAAGACTGATTAGGAGTAAATACCAGGGAGGTCCACACCCCAGCCCACAGCCACTTCCCCTCCAGGTGTGCTGTCTCAAATGCTTGTCTGCTGCATTCAGTGAAATCCAGAATAAAATAAAGCCTGGCCTAAGCCTTTGTGTATGGGGTCATTAAAAGTAAAACCCCTCCCAGCTGTGAAGGCCCTGACCTCATACCCAGATACACAGCTTCCTGTTTCCCCTGGTTCAGTTAAAGTAGCCATTTCTGACAGTTGATGTGAGCTCTCCTTTTACCTCCAAAACCTCTTTTTCTTCCAATCTCCACAAAGCAGGGTGTGTAATTATAAGAACCTAATTATCAGATCTTGCCAAAGAGTCGAGGTGATGAGTGGAATTGGACTCAAGGCACTGAAACCTCTGCTTGCACAAGATTACACATTCTGATCGTTATATTGGGATAGTCCATCACGCTGCCTTCACAGCATTAAATGGGAATGTCTTTCCATGGAAGGGAAACAAAGGCTGGGAGTCTGGCTGGCTCGAGGGTCCGAGTCCCTCCTAGTTTCAGCTCCAAGTGTCACTTCATCATTTGGCATGTCTAGAGAACAGAGTGGGAGGGTGAGGTTAGCCAAATAACAAAGTCCCAGAGCTCTAACCTCAGCGTCTGAACTGGAGCAGAGGATAGAGCTGAGGCAAGAGGATCTCAAGCTCATAGCAAGACCCTGTCCCAGACAAAACTAAAGTAAATACACAGCAAACATGAACGCCCCTCTCCACTCACAGCAAAATGTCCCAGAGTGCGAAGTCTAGGACACATACTCACTGTGTGGCAGCATTATTTTTCTTTAATGTCACTCAGTGAAGACGATGGCTGAGACGCTCTTAGTAAACTGTCAGCCCCTCTTCTTGGGTCCTTACTGTTCGTGTCGTCAACCAAGGGAGTACCGGCTACTTCCTTTCTTTTCCTAGGGTTGCACAGGTCATCAAGCTCAAAAGGACTAGGACTATCAGCTAACTTGCTGGGCCTCTGTTATCATCTGTAAGATTGGCTAGTGAGTCTGACCTTGACTTGGGGATAACGACCCTCATAACTGCTGCTTCATAAATGAGTTTTTTTCCTTTCCACGCCTCCTGGGCCACTCGTTGCTTGCCACCTTCTGACTGGAACTGAATGCAATGGTAACGCAAAGCCCCAAATGACAGAGATTTATTGCCCCCAGCATCTAAGAAGAGCAAGGAGTTGTTTCCACAGCAATGCACCAGACAAAGGAAATTTCATTCGGGTGTTGAGTTAGAAATGCCACTCTACCAAAGAATTTCTTGAGAGGCCAAAAACTGTGCAGGAAAAGCTTTACTAAAATTAAAAGCTTTAATAAAAGAACATTACATCAAGGAAAAAGTACAGAACACAACACAGAGACAGTGACAGAGACAGATCAACAAGTCGGGCTGAGCACACTCCCATGGGACTGGAGGGCAGCGGCCCTGAGGTCCAATCCTCTCCACTTTTATTCCCAGTTAGGGGATTTCCACTGCGGTTATGGTGACCCTTTCTCTGATTGGTGGGGTCTTGGTGGTTGCAGACCAGGTAGTCTTTCATTGGATCAGTCCACCTGTTCTGTACCCCTTTGTTTGAAACAATGATTGTGTTTAGCAGCATGAAGCCCCTTGGAGAGTAATGGGCTCTTTAGGGGGTGAGAAGCCTCCTACAGGGCTGGGAAAGTTCATCCTGACCTCAGGTAGCTCTGGGAACTAATAACTCAAGGTGGGAGGGAGTAACTATGGGAACCAGACCTGCTTCAACTAGAGAGTTGCTCCTGCATGGTTAACCCTTTCCTTTTGATTAACTTCTTTCTGACCTGGTCCTAACACCGGAAGCCCACACAGGCTCATAGAGGATGACCCCGCCTCCCCCAGAGTTTATTTCTGAGCATGCTCAGTATAAGGTCATAAGTCAAGAAGGGAAGATGGTGAACACATTAATGGTTAAGCTTAAAGGTCATGGAAAATATGTTGTAAGGTTTAAAGGGCAGAGACAGGAACTCTTCTGGGCATGCTCAGTTTTCTCCAAAACACTTTTTTTTTTGAAACAAAAGCAAAGATTTCTACAAAGGCAAAATGTAGAGCTTTCCCAATGCTATGGAGACTGAGGGCAGGGATCCAGGTCATGCTGGAGTAGAGGTGTGAACCCACTCCTCCGAAGCTCCAGTGGGAACGGTGTGAACTCACACCCATGATCTTTCTGATGCTCTACAACCATTGGGTTCATTCACTCAAAAACTGATTGTGCGCATCACACTTGCCGGACAGTAGGCTAGACTATGGCAATCTGTAGTGCGGGCTTGACCTACCAAGGGCTGGGCTCTCAGGCCAGCAGCAGGGAAAGCTGAGGGGCAGGGCAGCTTCCGGGCTGTTCCCTTTTAGGTCTTCTCCTCTACCCTCCAGGCCGCCCTTTCTCTCAGTTTTCTCTCCACCAGGACTTTTCCACCCACCTATCCAGTCAGCCACATTGAGGTGATGTTAGCAATCAAGATGTCAGATTTAAACACCAGTTAGTTCAAGGGGAAAGCCTACCTGCCACAAGAAAATAAAACCAGCGAGAAGAGATTTCCAGCTGGTCTGACGCTTTGCACAGCTCGAGACACAGTCCCATGCCTGTGCATCGTTCATCCTCAGAAAGCAGCCAGCAAATATTGTTCAAGCCAGAGATCAGCAAAATTGGCTGTGAATAACAAGACAGTGAAAGTTTGAGGCTCTCAGTCATATGGGTGCTGTGCTGCTCTTCAGTGAAGAAGGGGGGGTCCATGCCCCTACAGTCAATGGTGTGCCAAGAATAGGTGTGGCTGGGGGAGGGATGGCCTAGAGGTTAGGAGCGCTGACTGCTCTGGCAGAGGACCCGGGTTCGATCCCCAGCACGCACATGGTGTCTGAGAACCGTCCTTAATGCCAGTTCCAGGAGAATCCGACGCCCTCTTCTGATCTCTGCGGCATCGCATGACACAGGTGCACAAACCTACATGCAGACAGTACATTCATACACATAAAAAAAAAAACAAAAAACAAAAAAACGGAAAAAACGGAAAAAAAAAAACTCCATTGCAGCACTGAAGGGCCCACTGTTGTTACGCATCTCACCTGCACTTCAAATGTGGACTACAGATACCTCTTTCAGCATTATCAGCAGGACAGAACAGAGTATATGAACTCCAGTCCACACACAGGACTGGATTCCCACATTCCAGCCACTCTGCATAGCTTGTGACCCAGGCACCTTCAAGTTGAAGATTCAAGCAGTGTGGCCTAGCTGTACAGCCTGTGTTGCTGTGCCCTGCAGGAGAGAGAAACCAGACCCAACCCTAGCCCCAGCAGCCAGTGCTCACTCACTCCCGGAACCTTCGGCTGTGGATCTTGGGGAAGGCAGCCTGGTCCGGGNGGAAATATTTTCAGCAGTGAAGAAGAATGAAGTTTGAGAAAAATGTTTGGCAGAATGCATGAGCTCTGGTGGGATTGGGGGGCAGGGAGGGGGGCACAGGTCTAGATTTGATTTGTAATGTGATTTTGTATGAAATGCACAGAACTTCAATAAAACATTGGCTTTAAAAAAACGGGGTGCTGGAGAGGTGGCTCAGTGGTTAAGAACACTGACTGTTCTTGCAGAGGACCTGGGTTTGATTCCCAGCACCCACATGGTGGCTAAGAACCGTCTTTGACTCCAGTTCCAGGGGAATCCAACACCCTCTTCTGACCTCCCCTGCATGACACAGGTGCACCAACCTACATGTAGACAGTACATTCATACACATAAAAAATAATAAATGCCGGGCGTGGCGGTGCACGCCTTTAATCCTAGCACTTGGGAGGCAGAGGCAGGTGGATCTTTGTAAGTTCAAGGCCAGCCTGTTCTACAGAGCGAGTTCCAGGACAGCTGGGGCTACAGGGAGACCCTGTCTTAAAAAGACTCCCAAAAAATAAATAAATAAATAAATAAATTTAAAAAAGAAGAAGTTACATCTGCATGAAAATGGATGCAGCTGGGGGCTGGAAAGATGGTGTAATGGGGTAGTTTCACTAGAGAAGACCACTCAGACACAAAATGAAGCCAATAGAAAGTCTTTAGTCAGCTGAGGACTACACACCAGAATTCAGTTGAGGGTGTGCAGCAAGGAGCTACAGGTGGGAGGCATGTATACAGGAAAAACCATATCTAGGGGTGAAAAGTCCAAGTTCCCACTCTTAGATGTTGTAAGCCCCTCAAATGATATTTATTCTCCAAAAGCAGGCCAAGCACAAAGTACAGTAGGTGTGAATTCAAGTTAGCGGAATGAGTTTCTAAGCAACCAGGTACACACTGACCTGTTGTTAACTTCTGCCCTGATTCAGTTGTCTGTTCTCATACTTTGAGTTAAGTCTTAACTACTGGGCTCAGCTGGGCTCATAATGTGGTGTTGTTATGGGCAATCCTGAGGTGCCTTGCCACAGGGACTCAGCAGTTAGGGTTAAGAGCACTGACCACTCTGCCAGAGGACCTGGGTGTAGAAGAGTTGGGTTTGGTTCCTAACACCCACATGGTGGCTAACAATGGTCCATAACTTTATTTCCAAGGGATCCAATGCCCTCTTCTGGTCTTATTGGGCCTTGCATGGGTATGCTTATACACATGCAGGCAAAACGCTCATGCATACAAAATAAAAATAAATAAATGTTAAAATGGATGCAGCTGGAGACAGTCATATTAGGCAAGTTAAATAATTCTCAGCATGCCTTCTCTCATGTGTGGTTCCTAGATTTTTATATAGGTGCCTAACATCATGTATGTATATAGGACATAGAAACAGAAGCAAAACTCTCTAAGAGAACAAGGGGGACTACTGGGACAGGGAGGAAAAGGGACGGTCAATGTACATTATCTGCTTGCATGAAAATGCTCTGTGTAAACCCAGCACCATGTAGAATGAATAGACACCACTGGGAAGTGATGGCTGCCTCCAGCAAGAGAGCGAGGAGACAGGAGGGAGTCTGCTGGGCTTGGGAGGGTGCAGAAAGCTCAACCAAAGGGCGATGATTAAGCTGCAACCTCAAATAAGTGCTGGGCATCCCAGCATTGAGAGGACAGGAAAGTGTTTGGAGGCTGGAGAGATTGAAGAGGCTCCTGAGGGAGGGCAGCGGGGAGCCCCTCCTTCCAGACCCGGACAGAGCCTTTCCTGAGAACAGGCTGTGGGCTCTGTCCATCCCGCCTCCCACATGTCGTGGAGGGTACAGAAACCTGAGCTGTTGGCTAGGTGCCTCACAAAGGACACAGGGGGTGTCTGCGCAGTGTCTTATTTTCTTCGTTGCTGTGACAGAGCGCTCCACAAGAGCAATTTAAGGGGGGAAAGGGTTATTTTTCTCACAGCTGAGGGCGCAGTTGGTCATGGTGAGGAATCACGATAGCAGAAGCTTGAGGCGGCCACATCTTATCTGCACTCCGGAGGCAGGGAGCGATGCTCTCTTTTTATTTCAGTCCAGGACCTCAGCCCATGGGACGGTGCTGCTCACATTTAGGATGTATCCTCCCACCATGATTAACCTAATCTAGATAATCCTTCACAGAGAGTCCCAGAGGCGTGTCTCTGTGATCCTAGATCCTGTCAAGTTGCCAATCAACGTTAACCATTACAGGCCGCTTCTCACATTCCGGCTCCCACTGTGGCCTTCTCATAAGCCCTACATCTCCCATCAGTACCCTCATCTACAAACTGATGCAGGAAGCTTTCTTTTTATGCTGAACAGGACCACATGGCCCTCCAAAGGGGAAGGGGAACGAAGTGCCTGCTTTGCGGACACTGTGAGGAACTAACCCCTCAATGCAGAGGCTAGCCAGCTACTTCCTGTAGCCTGACCTGGGTGATACTTCCAACTCAGGCCCTTAGCCTGGACCCACAAGACACGTGTTCCACTCTTGGCCGTGACTTTCCACCTGCCCAGAGACTGCTGAACCCTGGACAGGAATTTCAGGCTGATGGCTGATGGCCTATCTTCAGCCTATGTCCACTCCCAACACTAGCTACCCAGATTGGTGGTCCGCAATGGGACCTTTTTCCAACCCACTGGCCACCTGAATGAAATGCAGGCCTAACTTGGCCTGTATGTGCACAACAATTAATGAAAAATAATGGCCAGGAATTCCGTGACTGATGTTACTATGAAATTCAAATTTATTCCTTGCTACAGCCTGCTTTTATAAACTAAATGACGTCAGTTCCCAGAGCCAATCATAGGCCCCCCAACTCCGCACCACTGCACACCATTGCCCCACCCAGTATCACCCAGCTAGGCCACGTTGTTTGCTCCTCCTTGGGGTGGGGTCAGGTGCCCTGAGGCATGCTAGGTGAAAGCTAGTCTACAATTTAAACTGGATCTTCTGTCGTAAGCCCTACAGCTCCCATCAGTACCCTCATCTACAAACTTTTCCTCCGTGTTCCTGTATTTTCTGGTTTATGCTCCAATTCTACAGTTACTGGGATGATCACATCTCACATGTGACTGAGGGTGATATTTCCCTGAGGGAGATCCTCTCTAGGAGACCAGGTTCAAGTGGAGAGCGCACCCTCTCTGCCAGCCCAACCTGAGGAGGGTCATAGGCCCCAGGTTAGCTCAGTGCAGGCAGAGACTTTGTTTTGAAAAGTGCCTGACACGGGGCTGGAGAGATGGCCTAGCGGTTAAGAGCGCCCACCGCTCTTACAGAGGACCGGGGTTCGATCCCCAGCACCCACATGGCGGCTGAGAACCGTCTGAAACTCCAATTCTAGGAGAACTCCAGTTCCAGGGGAATCCGAGACCCTCTTCTGACCTCTGCGGCATTGCACGACACGGGTGCACAGACTTGCATGCAGACAGTACATTCATACACATACAGAAATAAATAAAAAAAAATTTTTTTTAATTATAAAAAAAAAAAGAAAGAAAAGTGCCTGACACATTAAGAGAATTTCTTGAATGAAGGCTAGATGGAACACAAGGATTCCTTTAAACTCTGACACTATGATGCATTTACTAGGTGACAGATGGGACAGTATACCTCCAAGTTGCTGAATTATCGAGAGTTACGGAGAAAGAGAAGCACTTCACAGCTGTTTTTTAGAATGGACCTCAACTAAGCAGAGAGCTGGCCAGTCAGAGCAGGCTCTAGGCAGCTCATCTGAACTCCAGCACTGCTCACAGATGACACAATCATTATGAAGGGCTAACATTTTTGCCACACGGGAGGTGCAAGGTAAATGGCAGCACCTGGCTCACATTCACTCAGAAAGAAGAAGCTGATTTTATTATTATCTTATTTTGAAGAACTCTGCCCATTCTACAAAGCAACATAGCTCATATCCTCACAATTGTGAAGTTAGTGTTATTTCCATTTTAAAACATTTTCTTTTCAATTATGTGGGGGGTAGGGTATGTGCACATGTAAGTGCAGGGAACTTCTGAGTCCAGAAGAGGGCATCATATCCCCTGAAATACTTACCAGGAACCAGGTACTGTTCAAAGAACTTGGGATACAACAGTGAACAAAGCAAAGTCTTGTTCACAAGGAGCCGATGTTCTTAGGAAAGGCACACAACGAAGGGACAGGATCCCTTTGTGATGATAGGGTGTACCAGCTGTCTCAAAGCAAATAAAAAGAGAGAGTATGGTAAAGAGAGAGTATGTGGTCAAAAAAGGCCTCTGCGAGGAGCTCATGCTAGACAAAAGAGTGAGAGAGAGAGAGAGAGAGAGAGAGAGAGGTAAAGAGAGAGAAAGAGAAAGAAAGAGAGAGAGAGATCTCGTCTAGGCAATGAAAGCATCATGTTTCTGTGGTATATGCCAGAATGTGTTCAGAAGAAGATTGGCCTCAAGCTCTCCGTCAATGATTTAAAGTTCCTCTTTGCGCCTTCCCTCCCTCATCTCCGCCTAGCTCAACATGGCACACACTTCTGAAAAGCAATCTCACACCAGTCAGTGTGTCAGACCTTGAGGTGAAAAGCAAACTTAGTGTGGTAGGAGTGTCTGTCCAGTTTCTGTTCATAAAACAAAAATATCTGCATCCTGGTAATTTATAAGGCTATGTATTTGGCTCAGTTCTGGGGACTGGGGAGTCTAAGAGCAGGGTGTCAGCCCGTGGTGGCAGCCTTGCTGGATTCTGCAGCGCCAGAGAGCACTGCATGGTAAGACAGAGCTAGCTGTTAGCTCAAGTCTCTTTCTTTTCTTACAAACCCACTCATGCCCTCACTGGGGTCACATGACTTCATTGAACCCTAACGACCCCCCCACCCCAAAGGCCTTGCCTCCAAATACCATTAACAGATGAAATTTAGGATTAAGAGAACCCTAGGGAACATTTTGAAAGCAAAGTGAGGAGCCGCAGCAGTTTTAACGGAGGTCCATGAGGTGGCTTGCAGCTACGTGGTGAAGACTCTGGCGGACTATTTTTCAGACTCTGGTTTTGTTGTGAGTGACACAAGCAGTCAGTGGAGAGCTATGCTGAGGAGGATTTGAGCTGCTGGGAAGGCTCAGAGATGAGCCCTATCTTCCACAGCTATATCACCTCCATCTCACAGACTCAAGGCCATGCTGGCTCACATGGTCCTGGCTGGGATGGAGATCCAACTCAGCAGCACTCTGCCCTTCCTCCACCGCCCATAGCTAAGCAGCACAGAAAGGGAAGCAGCCCCTGTCAGAGGCAAGACAGGTCTGGGTGCATAGCTCCCTTGAAGGAGAAGAGGCAGATGCAAGACTTCCAACCTGTGTGGTCTCTGCAGCCCATGTCAGCTGTCACTGGAAGATCTTAAGGACAGAAAAGAGATTCCTTAAAAAACTACCCCCCACCAGGCCCCTGGAGAGATAGCCTAGTGGTTAAGAGCGCCGACTGCTCTTGCAGAGGACCCGGGTTCAATCCCCAGGACCCACATGGCGGCTAAGAACCGTCTGTAACTCCAATTCCAGGAGAACTCCAGTTCCAGAGGAATCCGAGACCCTCTTCTGACCTCCGCGGCATTGCACGACACGGGTGCACAAACCTACATGCAGACAGTACATTCATACACATAGAAAATAAAAAAATTTTAAAAATATATTAAAAAAGGGGAAAAAACCCAAAAACTACCCCCAGCCAGGCGTGGTGGTGCATGCCTTTAATTCCAGCACACAGGAGACAAAGGCAGGCAGATCTCTGTGAGATGGAGGCTAGCCTGGTCTACATAGTGAGTTCCAGGCCAACTGGGGCTATAGAGAGACCCCATTTCAAAAAGATGAAAAAAATTATTTCTTACTAAATCCTAACTGAAAACAAAATCCTCCCATAAATAAATAATCCTCCCATCTTCATCTTTCGTGGATCCATTCTTATTTTACTTTTTTCAATACCACAAGCAGATACAGGTAGAGTAGAAATAATCAAGGTTTGTTTATTCTTTCACCTTTTCAAGTGAGCATAAACAGTAATTCAAAGCTATGGTCCTTTAAAATCACTTTTCGAAAATGATTCTAAGGTCAGAAAGGCATGGATCAGGTGGGAGAAATTAACTCTCTTCTGTTTGCAACCTTTTTTTTTTTTTTGTCTTTTCGAAACAGGGTCTCCTTGTAGCCCCAGCTGGCCTGGAACTCTTTTTGTAGACCAGGCTGACCTTGAACTCATAGAGGTCCACCTGCCTCTGCCTCCCGAGTGCTGGGATCAAAGTTGTGCGCCACCATACCTGGCCTGTTTTCAACTTTTCATTGGCCCTTCCGTGAGCTTCCTAAGAATGAAGGGCAGTGACCATTGACCACACTTAAAGATTCCCAGCTCCAGCCCTGACTGGTGTGAGATTGCTTTTTAGAAGGTGGGCAATATTGGATTAGGCAGAGATGAGGGAGAGGGAGTCCCAACAAGGAACAAGTTAGAATCATTGACAGTGAGCTTGCTGCCACCCTTCTGGATAAATTCATGTATATGTCATAGAAATATGCAAAGAATCCTAAAGAGACGGGAAATGATATATTCCTTTTGACAGTATTTGAATGCTAGAGGTAAGTTTCCAGATTTCATCTCAAGCAACGAGGCCAAACTGTGTCATTATCCTTCAGGAATGCTGGCGGAAGGGCTGTGCTCATGTACGAGCAGCAGGATGTGGCCCACATTCAGAATGATGAGCACTCATTATCTCAATTCTTTTTTTTTTTTTTTTTTTTTTTGTGGAGAATGCTGTCTGCAAGGATGCGGAAAACTCTAGTGTTGCCTATTTGCAAGCATTTCCTTTGTGGATTTGTGAAGGGAAGTCGGAGTTTACTGTACTGTTTTTTTTTTTCCTTCACGCCTGTCTTCCTGTCTCAGACGCACTTGCCCACTGTCTCTGCAAACAGACAGAACGTCTTGTCTTTTAAAATCCAGCTTAGAATTCTGCTTAAAGTGTAGTGACATTATTTCTCCCATAAATACGGACAGCACAGAAATAGCTATGCTGAAGCCTAAGGACGCACACCCTGAGGGAGAGGCAGCAAGCAGGCAGGACCTGCACACACATAGATCCCCACTTTTGAAGGAGCTCCCCACCTTCAGTCTGAAGATGGGCTGGGATCTTAGAACCGAGCAAGGAAACCAAAAAGAAAATCTACTGTCATTCTGTGGACCACCACTGGGCCTAGAGAGGCCATGGAAGGGGCCAGAAAGGAAAACGATGTGGAGGTGCAGGAAGGGAGAGAGCTTGGGGGGACCTGCATTAGTGTGGAAACACTGTCCCAGCGTCTACAGAATCCCACGAACCATTTGTGTACAGAACTGACTCAAAGTTGCCAAATAAGGGAGAATACTACCTGAAACCCAGCTACCAGACCCTTCAGCCAAGCTAAGATCAGCTAGTTATCTGCTAAAACAAACAAACAAAATCCATGTTCTTGGGAGCAATACAACAGAAATCCAGTTTCCGAAACATGGTAGTCATAATTTTCAGTAAAATAAAAATAGCTAATACACAAAGAACCAGGAAATGTCCCTGTTTCAAAGGAAAGGAAGCTTAGTTGTGGGATTGTTCAGCTCTTTCAAGGCACTGTCAAGACAGTGAGAAAACAGGCCAAACAGTAAAAGAAAATGTTTTCAAATCGCGATCTGATAAAAAGACCTTTATCTGGAATACATTTTTTAGCTTTATTTAATTTTGTATGTGTATGAATGTACCATCTGCATGTAAGTTTGTGCACCCGTGTTGTGCAATGCCACAGAGGTCAGAAATGGGTGTTGGATTCCCCTGGAACTGGAGTTAAAGCCAGTTCTCAGTCACCATATAGGTGCTGGGGATCAAACCCAGCAAGAGCGGTCGGCGCTCTTAACTGGTAGGCCATCTCTCCAGCCCCTGGAATACATTTTTTTTTTAATTTTTTAAAATTTTATTTATTTATTTTCTATGTGTATCAATGTACTGTCTGCATGAAGGTCCATGCACCAGCATCATGCAATGCCTTGGAGGTCAGAAGAGGGCGTCGGATTCCCCTGGAACTGGAGTTCTCCTGGAATTGGAGTTACAGATGGTTCTCAGCTGCCATGTGGGTGCCGGTGATCGAACCCGGGTCCTCTGCAAGAGCAGTCTGCGCTCTTAACAGCTAGGCTATCTCTCCAGCCCTGGAATACAATTTTTATAAACTAATATTTCATAGAATGCATTTGATCATATTCACTCCACTCCTCCTTCTAACTCTTTCCAGATCTGCCCCCCACTCCCTAACTCCTAACTTTATATCCTCTTCTTGAAAATTTAATAACCATCAACTTCAATTTGTGGTGTCGTATACTTCTGAGTTCGGGCCACCAACTGGAGCATGGTCCAACTACCGGGAGCCATAACTTTATAAAGAAAATGGCACCCCCCCCACCTCCCATCCTGCGGCAGCAGCCATCGATTGTCCATAATGTCCATAGCTCCTCAGTTAGGAGTCAGGGCTCGTGAGCCCCTTCCTCCTCCATGCTAGAATGTTGACTGTCTTGATCTTGTGCGGGTCTCGTGCAGGCCAACACAGCATCTGTGAGTCATGAACGCAGTGGTCCTGTCCTGTCAACGAGACACTGTTTTGCTCTAGTCATCCTTGACTCTGGCTCTTAGAATCTTTCCTCTTTCTCTTCTGTGATGGTCCCTAAGCCTTGGGGAGGGGGCGGAACATAGGTGTCCCATTGGTGGCTGAGCAGTCCAAACTGCTGGTAAAGATAAGGAACAAGTTGAACTCTCATGGATTTCTGGCAGGAGAATGAAATGGCATAGTCTCCATTGAAAACAGTTTGGTAGATATTGATCATATGACCCAATAAATCCACTCCCAGGTATTCTCCCAAATGAAATGCATGAACAAATGGCAACAGTGGCTTTACTTGCAATAAACAAATTTTAGCCAATAGAAAAATGAATTAATTAACTCTGGAATATCCATAAAATGGATTACTACTTAACATTAAAAAGGAAATAAATATTGATATATTGATAAGATTCAACAGCATGGATAGATCTCAAATTCACCATGATAAGTGAAAGAAACCAAGAGGCCTGTATTGTTCCATAGATGACATAATTCCATTTATATGATATCTTGGAATATACAAAACTAAGAGACAGAAATAGAGATACTCATTCTGAACTGTGGGAATAATTCTGAATGTTGATTTGCAGCATCAGATTGATGGATTCACTCCTCTGCTCAAACTCTTTAAAGCTTACATTTTAAATGGATGTGATTTACTTTACATATATTTTACCCCAGTGAAGTACATAATATGCACTGTTATATCAGATGACTCTGCATTGAATAGGATTATAGTACAGGGGGCTGGAGAGATGGCTCAGCCATAAGAGCACTGGCTGCTCTTGCAGAGTATGCGGGTTCAGTTTCTAGTCCCCACATGGAGGGTAACAGCCATCTGTAGTTCTAGTTTCAGGGGATCCGATGCCTTCTTTTGATGTCTGTGGGCATTGCACACATGTAATACACTTACATACATGTATGAAATATAAAATTTTAAAATATAAAATTTTAAAAAGGGGCCGGAGAGATGGCTCAGTGCTTAAGATTACTGGTTGCTCTTGCAGAGGACCCAGGTCTGATTCCCAGCACCTACAAGGTGTCTAACAACCACCCCATGACTCCAGTTCCAGGGGATCCAACACCATCTTCTGACCTCCATGGGCATTGCATGACACGGGTACATTTACATACATATAGGCAATACGCTCATACACATAATATAAAAATAATAAATAAAATATTTAAAAAATAATTAAAAAGATTACAGTATAGCTGGAAGCAAATGAATAATAGAAATGCAGCCCTGGTTTCTTTATATAATGCAGAGGCCATAATCAGGATGGATGGGTGGATGGTGGATGGATAGATGGGAGTGATGGATGAGGTGTGTGGATAGGTGGGAGTAAGTGGATTAGAGGTGGCTGGGGGTGCAGTGGATGGATGGCTAGATATGGACACATAAGGATGCATGACTACTCAAAACAGAGCACACAGTGTGAACAGGAACTCCTGCTCCATTCAGCAGTCGTGTCAGAAGAGAAGGGGCGGGTGTGCACTGAGGTCTTCTCCTTTGGAAGCATGTCATGCAGCTTTTCATACTGTAGAAGGTGCTTATCGCCATCCTGATGGAAATCAAGGCTCAGAGAGGTTGGCCTATGCTTGGCCACAAGGTTTCTACTGGTTATGGTATGGCGAGGCAGTCTCGATTCCCTTGGCATCACAGACAATCCATGGGAATCTTATGAATCCACATGGGAAATGGTGTGATGTACAAAGGCAGTTGATTTATTTGAAGTTCCCACTAATCAATGATGCAGGGGCGGGATTCAAACTCCGACTGGGGACCCACCCTCCACTTCAGGGAAAGCTCTGGTCCCCAGCTCTCACTCTCTGAAGGCAGGATGCAGTCAACCATGATCTTACCCAACTTTCACACAGAGCTAACGGGGAAGATAACATCCCACACAATGCAGGTGGAGAAACTGAACACCCATCTTCTTCACCCCAACCTCTACTGGGTTGAGCCATGTCCAGGCTGTGCTCTCTCTGCCTACACGGAACAGAGACACTGGGCTTGGTATAGTCAGGGATGTCTAGCCTGCAGCCATGATAATTTACTTAAAGCATTATGAGACTGTGGGATGGGAGGGCATTTTTTTGGGTAACTTGCTCACACTTTTCTCAAGTGTGAACTTTGTAAATGACAATGCTGTGTCACCATGTTAAAAGGTTGGACACAGATTGTGGATGATACTTTAAGTAGGCTCTGCCTAGTGGAAGAACTGGAAGCTCAAATTTCATTGGGGAGTGCCCTCCCAGAGGTATGGAACAGCTTCCAGAACTTTTTGGGCCCCCTAGTCATCTGTGGACCTTGTGACCAAATCCTCAGCAGGCTTTCCAGGCTCCACTCAGGCGTCACTAATCTGTCGTACCATAGGAAAACCTAGTGGGTGTTTTCTCATACCATGGCCTTTAGAGCAACACCTCTAGGAATCTCAGCTATGGGAAGGAAACCTGGAAACGGACAGGCCTGGGGACAGGAGGACTTGCCCAAGGAGGCAGAAGGGGCAGGAGTTGGCGATTGAGTGGGTGAGGGGGTGTTCTAGAGGCTTGGGATCCCCACACTGTCTGATATATACAAGAGCAGTGTCTGCTGAGAGGCAACTGGACATCCATGATGGGGAAATTTGAAGTTTCATCAGTGTAGTAATCCCAGCCTTAATGCCACAATGTCATGGGAGAAGAGTCTTGCCAAGTACTCTAAACCATTAGAAAGAGTCAACCCATGTGCATGCCCCTTTGCCTCAAACCACTCACATTTTAAGGAAGTTTTGTGGATGAGGGAAGAGTAAAGACGGAATAGTGATCCGTTCACATTTCCTTAGGAATCCTGGTAGACCAGCATGGATGAGTTCAGCAGGTGTATATGCTTCTGGAAGTCACCCTTCTTTTTTGATTCCAGAATGCATCTATGGAAACCTCCACTGGCTGCGGAGGACCAGAGGGGAGAAGAATGTTAAGAGTCCTGGACTAAGGAAAGAGCTGGCCGAGGGTCGGAAGCCAGGAGGCTGTACCTGGGGTTCCTCTACAGCTGACCTTAGCTAGAACTCTGAGAAGCAATCCGGAGCCTCCTGCTTGTGTATGGACTTTGTGCTTATGCTGTCTAGCCTTCTGTGACTTGCCCCACTCTGTAAGCAAGGCCCTCCCCTGTGCCCCATGCATTCCTCAAAGGCAGTGGCTACCATATTTAAAGACAATCATTACCAGCCAGAAAGAACTTCAGATAAGTTGGGTTTCCAGTCCCAAACTCTTCCTCTCCATGTGGGCAGACTTGAAGAAGTCCTTTTGTTCTCTTTCCACGGTGGTGGTTGTATGACTTTTCTTGGGGACATGTGAAAACAAGTGTCTGTTCACCTCAAATAAGACCCTAAGAAACAATCCAATCCAGGCCTAGCTGGAGAGTTTATTGGGCTTACTTACAGGACATAAGGTACAGAGTTACTAACAGGAAATGGGTGACTGAAAGACAACTGCATTTCCGGAAAGCCTGTCCTAGCACAAGTGATGGGGACTATCCCTGAAGAGCCCAGCACCGCTTGTAGGCTGCTTACCTCGAGTCTTCTTTCCCCAGCAGTCATTTGCTATTTATATAGTCTTGGGGGAAAGGCCTGGTAATCTTGTTTCATGACCTTCTTGAACCTGGTGAGCCCCTCTATTCCCTCGAGGAGGAGATGTTTCCATTTAGAAGAAAGGGATGCTTGGACACACTGACCAGGGGGGAGAATGGGCAGAGGTGCTCCTCCCTGGGGCTTCAGCCCCTGTGTGGATGGAGACAGAGTTTCTCTTAAAGATGGCAAAGGCTGAGATCCGAACGTGTTCGGGAGAGTTTGCAATGCCAATTAGGCAGCTCAGGGAAGAGGCTGAGTGTTATGCTGGAACTGAACAATTCCTGTAGCCCCATGAGGGCCGAGCTACCCTGAGCTTTAACACAGACCATGCTCACGTCTGTGGTGATGCTGACACAAGCCTACTGCCTGCCAGCTGTGTGAAAGCAAAGCAATGCAGGGGTACGAGGGGTGCAGCCCAGTGGGAGAACACTTTCCTAGAGTGTACAGTATCCATCCCGGCACTGAAGAAAGAGAGGGGAAACAGAGGGAAGAGGAAGAGAGGAGAGAGAAGAATGCATTGGAGAGAGAGAGAGAGAGAGAGAGAGAGAGAGATGCATTGTATATGTAATTATGGACAAAACACAGTATATATATTTGATAGATATAAGAACTGTTGTTGGCATATGAGACTTACTATACTAGACATTTCACACCAGTGTGGAGCAGTCTACCCAACCTGCCTATGGGCTCCATGTAGCTCAGGGTAGCTATGAATGCTGTCCAAGATACAATAAGTTTACCTATAACCTTATAAGATTATTTTTGCAATTTAAAATTTTAACTTCTCAGACTGTGATTTTTAATGTATTTATTACTTTTATTATTTAATTTTTTATTTCATTTATTTTATTATTGTTTTTTAATGTGTATGAGTGTACTGTCTGCACGTAGGTTGGTGCACCCGTGTCATGCAATGCTGCAGAGGTCAGAAGAGGTTTTCGGATTCCCCTGGAACTGGAGTTAAAGATGGTTCTTAATTGCCATGTGGGTGCTGGGAATTGAACCTGGGTCCTCTGCAAGAGCAGTTGGTTCTCTTAACCACTGAGCCATCTCTCCAGCCCCTATTACTTTTATTTTATGTGTATGAGTGTATTGTCTGCATGTACATATATGCACCCATGTTGTGCAGTGTCTGAAGAGGTCAAAAGAGGGCATTAGATGATCCCTTGGAACTGGAATAACCAACAGTTGTTAACTGCCATGTGGATTTGTTGGGATCTGAACCCAGGTCTTCTTTTGAGAGCAACCAGTGCACTTGCCTGCTGAGCCATCTCGTCAGTCTCCCCAGATGGTGGTTTTTTAATCTCTCGAAGTTCAATTAGGTGGTTTATATTTTCTGTAGGGCACAGGCAAAGGTAGACAGGGGCTGTAGAAGAGTGATAGAAAAGCGATGGGCAGGCTCTTGGTGCCTGGGAATGGGCGAGGCCCAGTGACAAGGCCTGGGTGTCCAGGACCACATGTGAAGTGAAGACCATAACTGGCCATCAAGGGAAGTGGGAAGTGCATTTTTTGAGAATCAGTCCCTCCAAGACTAGAGTCTGCAGATGACAGAAACCTTCCCTATCCCTAGCTTAAGTCCACACAGAGACAAAGCCACTGCCTGGGAGCTCCGGGAAGGGGGTTGTGGGTAGTCAGCCACTCAGAGAAGGCTGGAACTGCTGCCAACATTTTGAGAATTTTTTTGTTACTGGACTTTGCAGACCCTCTAGCTTGAAATTTGTAAATAATGGGGGCTGGAGAGATAGCCTAGCGGTTAAGAGCACCAACTGCTCTTTCAGAGGACCCAGGTTCGATCCCCAGCACCTACGTGGCAGCTAAGAACCGTCTGTAACTCCAATTCCAGGAGAACTCCAGTTCCAGGGGAATCTGAGACCCTCTTCTGACCTCTGCGGCATTGCACGACGTGGGTGCACAAACCTACATGCAGACAGTACATTCATACACATACCAAAATAAATAAAATAAAAAAAATTAAAAAAAAAGAAATTTGTAAATAACAATCAATTTATGCTCCCAAAATAAATTGCATATGTTATTACTATGCATACATTTGTATAGCTTCAGCTTGACAGTGGTCTGTGGCTTCCAGTGTTTTCTTCCAAACCCATCAGGAGGTAACATATGCTGGTGCTGACTTGATGCATGAAAAACACAGCTATCATCAAACAGGCTTCAAATGACTCCTGAAAACAAGACAGGTAAGTGGTTTTTATTTGTTTTTGTTTTTGAGACAGGGTCTCCCTATAGCCCCAGCTGGCCTGGAACTTACTCTATAAACCAGGCTGGCCTTGAACTCACAGAGATCCACCTGCCTGTTACTATTTTTAATTCCAGTTTGGCTTCTATAAAAAGATAACGGCTTTTTTGTTGAGGGAAATAGCAAGGCATTCTGCTTAATTTGTAGGGGATTTTTGCAAGTTTTCAAAGACTATAACTTGGAAAATCTTTACATGTAAACACATTCTGCCAAATTTGATATGTATCACAGATTGTATCATAAGGACAAAATAGAACTGAAAGTGTCTTATTAAAAATAAATTAATTAAGCTACAACCCAGATGGACACTATTGTAAAAGCTATTTGTGTGGTAGTATATTTAATGGCAAAAATTAAAGCTAATTACTGAGTTTATTGAGCAGTTTATGAAGAACATGGCAGGTATAAAATACTCTGGAGAAGTGGGGGCTATTTCTAAAGCCACCTGACCAAGTGAATTGAAGATACTGGAGAATCTGTCTAAATATGTTTCGTATATAGCACTGCTAATTTAAATTTTGCCTGTAGGGTTGCTCTGGCAATGGACCACTGATGCTGTAAACATACGTGGCTCATCATACCATCTTTGATGGAAGCACTGTTGGTGAACATGATGTCACTGAAGAAATGGCTTCTGTAGTGTCATTAAAAGGCACAACTAAACCAAAAGATCTACACAAAGCAGAAAAATATGTTAAAGCCATTTTCTTTGTCCACATGAATATATCTGATATAGTTATTGAGGGTGTTCAGCAATTGTAAGTAAAAGAGAGGACTTGTAAAATTAACAGAACACAATACAAGTGTCACCCCAGGCTCATGTTTAAAGACGCTTCACTCATCTGGAAAACTAGAGTGCAAAAGCCTTAAAAATGGATGACGTCATCTAGAAATCAACTCCAACTCCAGGAACTCCTTAAAAGTGTGGATGCTGGCCATGGTAACACTTAAGATGGCTAATTTGAGGCCAAATGTTGAAAAGATCTTATGATTTGTGAAACATATAAAGTCATTTGTGGCATCCAAAACAGCCAGAACTTGACTATGAAAACTAGCTTTGAGATTTAGCAGCTTTTTTTTTTTTTTTGTGGTGGTCTTTTTGAGACAGGGTATCCCCTGTGGCCGCAGCTGTCCTGAAACTCACTCTATGGACCAGGCTGGCCTTGAATTCACAGAGAACCACCTGCCTCTCTCTGCCTCCCAAGTGCTAGGATTAAAGGTGTGCAGCACCAAGCCTGGCCAAGATTTAGCATTTTTAATGGATTTAACTGTTCAGTGACATAAGTTTAACATGGGTCTTCGAGGTGAAAGCCAACTTATTTTTTCAATATTTTATTATTTTTATTTTATATGCATCAGTGCATTGCCTGCATGTATGTAATGCAATGTGTTGTGGGATGCCTCCTCGGAGGTCAGAAGGTCCCCTGGACTTGAAGTTACAGACAGTTGTTAGCCACCATGTGGTTGCTGGGAATGGAATTTGGGTCCTTTGCAAGAGCAGCCAGTGCTCTTAAATGCTGAGCCATCTCTCTAGCCAGAAAGCCTAGTTATTAATACAATGATTCAAACCCTAACAGCTTTCAAAGGAACCTGACATTGTGGCAAGCTCAAATTAATGGGGATAATATTACACATTTTGACCAAGTTGTTTAAATCCTGAACAGCAAAAACTGTGTAGCCTTGCTTTTTAATTTGATACAAGAATCTGAAAACAGATTTGAAGATTTCTGAGAAAATAATCACTTGGTACATTTGTGACTCCATTTTCTGCTGACATAATCATGTGATCTTCACGTTTTCAAACGGAATGCATAGAGCTACAATCTGATGTTCAGCTTAAAGAAAAAACTGGACTGGCATCTTGTCCTTTACAGGCCCTGTGTTTCCAGAGACCAATGTCTCTTACTTCACAATCCTACCTTGTTCACATCATTGCTTTGGGGCAGTACTTCCATTTGTGGGTTAAGTTAGAATCAAAATATCTGGCGAGTACCTTTGAGGAATGGCTGAGACCTGCCGTTATTCCATCAAGCCAGATTTCGATTCTCCAAACACAGTGTCAAATACCCCACTAAGTCTTTTGTCTGCCTTCTTTTCTTTAACTTCTATAATAAAAAATCTTTCAAAAAATGAAATTTTATTTCTTAAGAGATGTTGATGTTCTGTGTTAGCGATCATACATGTGAGTCCTGCTCAACGATTTTAAACTCTCTGAACGAGGTGCTGCTGAATTAGGATTACCATATTGTAACTCCTTTGTTGTGCTGGTGGAACTAGACACAGAGCTTTGTTTTGCTTATCAGCTTTTGTCTGTATATTGACTATGTGGTCGGAAGCAACTCTTCTTCATCCTGTGTGGCTCAGGGAGGACAAAAGGTTGAATGCCCCTGGTATAGAGTGTTCATTGTACTGAGAAAAATGAGCTTAGTGTAAAATGGAACGCTGGGTTATGTCGACCGACAGCAGCTGTCGTTCGTCTCTTGCTTACAGTGTCATCTCCTCCTGTGCTCGGCTTAATCTCATGTTGCTTTATCCAGGGTGTTCTTACAATCAGTAGCTGTACCATGCATGTATATATATGTGTACACACATCATATGGTTAAGTAGCAGGCTACACCATCTAGGATTATAAGAGTACACTCTATGATGCTTGTGCAATGATCAGGTTGCCTAATTAGGCAGTTCTCTAAAGGTGTCCCGTTATTAATTGACAATCCGACTATAAATGAGCGAATGAGACTCCAGGTCTTCTGTAACGTAGAGAAAATAAGCTTTACTCTTGTAAAAACTGACCAAGAGTCTGGAAGTCATAAACAAAGGAAGTCTTCCAGATGCTGCCACGTACAGGGGAAGCGGCCTGTGCGCTCCGCCCCCTCCCTGTGCTGCCCACCCACTGGCCTCCCAAGGACACCTCCCCGACACAGCCACCACGCTTGCCTTCCCAGAGTTCTGGGGCCTGTTTCCCTAAGAGGCACTTCTGAGAAGGGCTGTTCCACTCAGGAATGCCACAGCCATCACAGTCACAGGGGTCCCCCTGAGCGGGGGTTGGGGGACGCCAAGTTGGTTGAGGCACAGGAATAAAGGTCACAGCACTGGGCAGCTGATTTACAATTGAGCAATGCATTCTGGCCAGGGCTTGCTTTGAAATAGTAGTCTGCTGAGCCTGGTAGGTGAGAGCCCCGGCCTGGATGTGGGCAGAGATCCACCCCTGACTCCCCAGACTCCCCCACAGCTATTCTCCACACTCCTTCGCTCCCAGCCTCTTGTTCCCTTTTCATTCTCTGAACTAAAGGTGTCTGGGAAAATGCAAGCATTCTTTTTTTCATGCAATTTCAAATGTTCTTTGGAAAGATCTGGGACTTCATAACAGAGTGGGAGAATCAGAAACACTTGGGCTTGTATCTCAGCACCAGGAATCACAGTTTGGGCTGCCTCTCTGAGCCTCAAACTCCTTACCTACAAAGTAGGCTATTGCCAAGGCCCAAGTGTGTCCTTGATGATTCTCTGTCCCAATCCCCAGCGCACCTGGTGGCCTACAACAGAGGTAGATTAAATGCAATGAGGTGTTTCCTCCAAATCAAAGACCCCAGGAGGCTCAGTTCATAACATTTTTCAGACATTCACTCAAGAAGTATCTATTGGGCTCCTCCTGTGTACTAGGGCTGGGACAGTAGAATCTCATCATCTGAAACCTGAAGGGGTGTGAGGAGCTTCCAGATCACGGTAAGGGAGATGGCACCTGTGTTGAGGCCGGCAAGAGAAAGGAAGCAGATGTGGAGTGAGGGAAAATCAGCATGGATAAGAAAGCAGCCAGCCCTCTGAGGCCTTGTGCCCTGAAACACACATAGTGCTAATTTAATGAAGCTTGCCATGGCCTACGGCAGGAACACGTGGTCTGGCTTATGTTTAATAAACTGCAGTGAACAGTGGATGAAGTAGAGAAGAAACCAAAGTGCCACTCCTCTTCCTCTCTTGAGCCCTTAAATTAGATATACCTAGGTCCAACCCTCAGCCCGGTCGCTTCACGTTTAAGCACTCTTGTGCAAGTCCTTAGTCTCTACATCCTGAGTTCGCCACTGGTAAAATAAGAATCGCTCAGAGCATGCGTCTTGGGTTTGTTACAGAAAAAAAAAATGGAATGAGTTTGAGCTGCCTCATCTCCCCACCACACACAGAACCCCTCGCCCCAACATACACAGGACTGGCGTGGTGCCCCCTTTCATTTCTTACAGCCATTTCCAAATCAACACTTTTAGCAGCTCTGCAGTGAGAAGCAAGTGAAACCAAGGCCTCCTAGGATTAGTGCTATAGCTCAGTTGCCTAGCAACAACATCCACATCTGCATCACTGCGGAACTAGGCTACATCAGGCATTAGTCAAAACAAAGGCAGCAACAGCTAGTCAGAGCCAGTCTCTGGGAGTGGGGGTTTCTTTTGGGGAGGGATCAGAGAGATCCAGGATCTACTTCCAGAGGGGGCCACCCCCCAGCTCCTCAATGGGACCCACATTCTAACAATTCCTTCTGAACTGGGGAGGGCTGACTGGGTATGCACTATGCACTTACAGTCTGCAGAAAAAGGTTGACTCCCAACTTACAGCTGAGGATGGTGAGGTGCAGAGAAGATTGACATTCAAAGTTCAAGTCCATCTTAAATACCAGGCTCATGTCATGCCACAGGGCACGGGCGCCTCCCAGACCGTGTTCTCTAGCTCTGACTTCTTTATGGAGTCCAAGGGACTTCAAGACTTGCCCGTGAATGGCTTCCAGAAGATGGCCAAAACTGGGTTCCTCATCCTCCCTGATCCAGCTCCCTCTCCAAAGTCCTTTTCTCTAGTATGCTCCCACACCTGATGGTTACCTGAGCCTGTCAAGCTATACGTCATCATGGGGTTTCCCTTCCTCATCCTCCTTAAGGACAGTCAGTCATCAAACTCTCTCAGTGGTATTCTTCACAGGCCTGGCCCTCCATTCTCAAGACTGGCCTAGTTTCACCTCCTGGTACTGGCATACGCTCCCTTTGGACCAATTTCAGCCTTCCCTGGCACTCTGACAGGCTGAAGTTCCTCCTAAGTCTGACCTTATCGCTCCCTTTCTTAAATCCCTGCTATGTCTGCATCATCCAAAGCTGGGAACCTAAACTCCTTATCAGGAACCTCAAGGCCCTGCACAGTTTTGCCTGTGTTAGAGCCCATAGTGCGCACGCGTGTACACACACACACACACACACACACACACACACACACACACACACCTTTTATCCCTACACTGAATGCCTGAGTTCCTGATCATCCCCTCATAGGAAATGAATAGATACAGGTACTGGCCTCAGACGCCTTCCCATGGGGCAGCTGAAACTCTATCCCTTCTAGACTGACCCGTTTTCCATGTCAGGTTCAAGTTTCAGGATAGGTGTAGCTGATCCCTGATTTTGGATGCCCTGGTCACCCTCAGGTGATTGTCACTTTCGCCTGTGATTCTGGCGCACAAAGCCAGGTTCATTCTGCTGTAGGGAGGCACAGGGCCAGCAAAGACCAGGAAAGCAACTGGTAGTTCTGTCACTGTGGTGGTTTTAAAATATACTCATAAGATACTTTATAACATTTTTCAAAGGCTGGAACTTAATTCCTTTGTGTCTGCTAGAATTAGTGATTGGTCCGCAGAAGACGGATCACTGTGGGTGTGACAGCACATGGCATCTACTGCCAGGTTACCAGGGGCCACCAGCTTTGTCATCCTTTCTGTCTGAGATTACTTACCCAGAGGTGCTACCACATCATAAAGATGCCAGACAACCCTGAGGAGAGGTCCTTTGCTGACAGCCACAGGAGGGAACCATTCTAGAGGTAGACCCTCCCAGTACCCCCAAACCCTTAGATGCCTGTAGCACGGGTGTCATCCTAGGATAGCTTCATGAGAGACCTCAGCCCAGAGCCCCATGAATCCACAGTCCCTTCACAGAAACTCTGAGATAACAGGTGCCTGTGTGGGTGCTAATCAGTATCGGGGGCAGATCACATCTCCTCACTGTGCAGCTTGCTAGAGCTTGCAGTAGTGTGATTGGAAGGATGAAAGGAGTGAATGATTAAGAAGCACTTAAGGCAATATCTGGTACTGAACAATAAATATGGCTTTGGTTATGATTTATTATAAAACTTTCCCTTTTCATTTCTAAAGACTCCTAATCAGGTCAAAATCAAGGAGCTGGGCTCTTACCCAGATGGCTTTCCTCAGATTATTGTGTCTACCATCTTGTACCTGTTTCTTTTCTCATTGCTATGTGTGATAAAAGCAACTCAAGGGAGGAAGGGTTTGATTTGGCTCACAGCTTGAGGCCACAGCCCATGGTGGAGGAAAGGCACTTTGAGCTGAGGGCGGCGAGGTGGCAGCCAGGAAACAGAGGGAGATGCACGCAGCCAGCTTTCCCCTTTTGATTTATTTAGTCTACGGTTACAGAGCATAGAATGGTGTGGCCCTCAGTTGGGGTGCCTGTTCCCAGCTCAGTTAACCCCATCTTCAAACTCCTGCACAGACATGCCCAGAAGCCTGTCTCCTAGGCGATCTAGAGCCTGTCAGGCTGAGCCATGATCAGTATTAACCATCATACTTGTGAAGCCTCAGTACTGCCACCGCTGAAGTCCCCTGTCAGTGCTTGAAGATTTTCAGCCTAAAAATTCCTCACCTTCAAAGAGACAACCATGCTTTTCCTAATGTCAATACTAGGTAGCCACTGTCTCACAACAGGCTCCTCTCTAAATTCCTTACGTATCTGAATCCTTACACTGGGTCTAACTACAGAATAGGAAATGGAAACTCAGAGGGTAGAGTCCAAGTTCCCCCAGGTTATGCGGTGGAGAAAGGGTGTAAACTTGCCTGCCTGATGTAGAGGCCACTTCTAAAAAGAAACTTCTAGAGTAGACACCCTGTTCTTTCCTCCATCTTGGGAACTTCCAGAAAGGCAGGCGTTGGTTGCAGCAGGAACTGAACTCCTGTTCCAAAGCCACAGGCACTGTTTTTTTTTTTGTTTTTTTTTTTATAAAAACACACTTCCTACCTGCACTTCAGAGACTTGGAGCCTCCAGGAGCTTTCACAAGCCAGAGGGCTTGTTTTGCTCAGGACACTGGTATATATAGGTTGCTGACATCCTTCTTGACCCCAGCACCACCTGCTGTCTCATGTCTGTGCTAAGGTCTCCAGAGCAAGTAAGGGCAATGGCCTTGAGTAAGAAAAGACCCCTCAGAGTCATTCTGGGTGACTCTATGACTTGCCTCACCGAGTCTCCAAGGCCGATAGAACAGGGAAGCAGACCTTCCTTAAATACATCTGTTTGGCCAATACCAGCTTCAGTATCTACCCAGAAGACACCCCAGGAGGAATCTGTCTATAACTGAGAACAAAACAGTGACCCTTTAAAGGGTTACCACAGCCCAGCTTCTGGATCATTCATCCTGGATCCCATCAGTGCATGGTGACAGAATGTACAAAAGAAGGCTTGGCCTTACTGAGCCTGAGTGTGGCAGATCAAGAGACCATATTAAGTGTGGCCCAGGGGAAGGACGGATCATACCTTTGGCAATTTGAATACAGTATGGAGACAGAAGGTCTCCCGTAATCTGGAAGGGGTGTGCGCTATGATTTCAGAAGGTTAAACGAGAGCCTGAGGAGAAATCATAGCTGCCTCCCATCCTGTAATGTCCCCTTGAGGGGGGACATACCACCATTTCTTTGCCATAGAAATCTGGGCACCTCCCCACACAGCCCTTTCTGGAACTGAGACTTTGGCATTGAAGCCCCAATACACAGCTCAACTGTGTGACCCTGACCAGCCCTTTCATTCCCGTGGGTCCCAGCTACCCTTTCCAGAAATGCAGCACACAGCTTCAGAGAACTGCAGGTTCAAACACAAGGGTGCTGCCTGTCTGTGGATGCGCTTTTGAAGGCCAGGGTTATTTTTGTCATAATTACCATTATTATGAGGATGTCACACAGCATTAATGGTTCAGGAGCTCTCCCTGAGAGCGAACCCACATTTGCTCCCTGCTAATGCCTACGCACCAGGTCTTTCCACTTGTAGGATAATTGCATCGACTGTGGGGAGAAAGACAAGCATTTGTCAGCCTTGTTAAGACTTGACTCCAGTATGAGAATGTCTTCCGAGAAGATGTATCTCAGGGAGGGCACTGGCTTCTTAAACTTTCCCCATTTTTTACTCTTTATTTTCATGGGATTCTAGGCATAGAGGTACTTAAAATAGATATCAGACAAAATAGGTATAAAATAATAAACAACAGTTACTAATAATAAATCATAGAAAAATTTTAAACGTTCTTTGGTATGCATATAATTTTACTATGTATTAAAGATGAAGGGAAATTTGCATATTACTGAGATGGATGTGATCAATTATATTTTAAATTTTTTTAATTATTTTTTTATGCGTATGAATGTACTGTCTGCATGTAGGTTTGTGCACCCGTGTCGTGCAATGCTGTAGAGGTCAGAAGAGGGTGTCGGATTCCCCTGGAACTGGAGTTAAAAACGGTTCTCAGCCGCTATGTGGGTGCTGGGGATCGAACCCAGATCCTCTGCAAGAGCAGTCAGCGCTCTTAACCGCTAGGCCATCTCTCCAGCCCCATGCTCATTTATTTTTACATAAAGAATTAAATCTTGCCCGGGTGTAGTTCCAGCAAAGACAGGCAGATCTGTATGAGATTGAGGTCAACTTGGCCTACATAGCAAGTTCTTGGCCAGCTGGGCTACGTGGACACCCTGTCTCTCTCTCTCTCTCTCTCTCTCTCTCTCTCTCTCTTGACTAAATTTTGGCTGAATAAATAATTGACACTGCAGAACATAGAGCATCTTCAATATCTTTCAGAGTTGATCGATATTTTAGGAAACTGCTAGACATCGATCCACTGTCCAGGTTGGTATCCACGGATAACAATGTGACGTTGGGCACTTCAAAATTAAGAAGGACATCTCTTGTTAAGGGGTCTTTCACAAAACAAGAAAAACAAATGAAATCTGCAGTACACATGGAAACCTCGGGAGGCAGGGCGGGCCTGCCGCTCTATGGACGAGCCAGTCCAAGTGCATCAGTCTGTGGACATTATTTATATGCAGCTGTACGGGCGACCCTAGCATACTCACAGAAAAAAGCCTTTTCGATGCACCTTTTGTTTTGGAGTGGGATGATCTCAGGAAATGGTAGTGAATTTCCCACACTCTGGGTTCCCATATTGTGTTCTATGCCCTTTGTCTCCTTCTCCCTCTTCCTGGGGTCCTGTTCTCTTGTCTACCTCAGGAAATGGACAAGGGACCTAGCTTTTCACTTTCAGCTTTGAGGTCCTAAATACTCGGGAAGGGAATCTGATACCACAAGGAGAAAACAGGAGCTATACAAACAGTTCTCCTCCTACTCTGCAGATCGGGGAGGTTTCCTCTAGACAGGGAGCAGTGGGAGAAGTGGGGTGACAGACAGTAAAGAGGGATCAAGGTATTTTAGTAGAGTCTCAAAGGAAGAGATTTGTCTTCCTCCAGAATCAGTGAATGGGTTGGGAGGAGCCTAATATCAATAATAATACTGATTTTTGTACGAGGTGATGACAGACCTAATTTCACTCTTCTGCAGGCAAGTATCCAGTTTTATCAGCAGTTTGTTAAATGGCTGCTTTTATTCCATTGCATATTTTTGACACCTTTGTTAAAAATTAGGTGGCCATAGCTGTGTCTGTTTCCTTGTGGGTCCTCTGTTCTAGTCCACCGACTACACATTTGTCCTTATGCCGGTATGAAGGCGCCTTTGCCCCTGTAGCTCTGTGGCATAATTTGAGGTGAGGTATTGTGATAATTCCAGTTGCGTTCATGCTCTTTAGGATTGCTTTGGCTATTTGCGGTCTTTTGTGTTTCTATGGATGCTTGGATTATTTTCCCTAGTTCTGTGAATGACATCAGAATTTTAATGGTTTGATTGAATCTGTAGATTTTGTTTTGATAATGTAGCCACTTTTGTTACATTATCAATTCTGCCAATGTAGGAGCATGGAAGGTCTTTCCGTCTTCTAGTATCGTTATTTTTCAGTGTCTTAAAATTTTCATTGTTGAGGTCTTCTACTCACTTCCTTAGTTAGGTTTATTTCCAAGTTTTTTTTTTTTTGAGCTATTACGAGTGGGGCATTCTTCCCAATTTCTTTCCCTGTAATTCATTTATTGGCAAATATAAAGGCTACTGTTTTTTGTATATTGCCTTTGTATCCTGCAACTTTACAGAAATTGTTTATTAGAGCTAAGAGATTTCTGGTAGAGTCCATTGGGTCTTTTTAGTATGGAATTATGAAGTTTACAAATAATGGATATTTTGTCAGGCGTGGTGGTGAAGGACCCCTGCCCCAAGGTTTTATGCACCCTTAAAATCTGTCTTTAGGAACCATGGTACCACCATCATATAAGGCTTCCAAGTCACGTAAGCTATAAGGTTTCCCTCCCCGCTTCCTCATACCTTGCGGTGCTTAACTGAGTCACGCCCGCCTGTGTGTCGCCGGCCTGCATGCCGAGATTTTATTCTTTTACTATTACCCAACCCTTCCCCCATTTCCCCATACCTTGGGGTCCCTGCTTTTAAAAGTTCCCTATTCCAGTCCCTGGGGGTCGATCTCCTCTGCCCCTGCTGCGTGGGTTATGAGTTCGACCCCAGTGCACTGGTTTTTTTCCCCGAATAAACCTCGTGTAATTGCAGCGAGAAGGTCTTTGGCTGATTTTTTGGGAGTTGTTCTATCCCGAGATTTGAGTGAGAGCCACTCCAGTTTCTGGGGGTCTTTCAGTGGCACACGCCTTTAATCCTATCACTTGGGAGGCAGAGGCAGGCAGATCTCTGTGAGTTCAAGGCCACCTGGTCTACAGAGCGAGCTCCAGGCCAGCTGGGACTAAAGGGAGACCCTGTCTCAAAAAAGACCAAACAAACAAACAAACATGGATATTTTGACTCCTCCCTTTCCTATTTTTCTTCCTTTTATGTCTTTCTCTTATCTAACTGCTCTATCTAAGACTTTGAATATTGTATTAAAGAAGAGAAACCTGGAACTCTGAAAGTGCTAGAGAAAAACAGGGGATATACCTCAACATAAAAATACAGACATACGCCGGGCGTGGTGTTAATCCTAGCACTTGGGAGGCAGAGGCAGGTGGATCTTTGTGAGTTCAAGGCCAGCCTGGTCTACAGAGTGAGTTCCAGGACAGCTGGGACTACAGGGAGACCCCGTCTCAAAAAGACCAAAAAAAAAAAAAATACAGACATACTTACCTGGCAGGGGAGATACCATGATCATGAAGGTGGTTTTCCCAGGGTGAGGCTCATCCATTGCACTCTGGATGTGCTGACTCCTGCGATTTCCCCAAATGCAGGGAAACGTGACTGCATAATTTGTGGTAAGTGGGGGACTGCGTTCATGCTCTCCCCTGTTAAAAAAAATAATAAAAATACAGATAAGAACTTCTGAACAGGAATCCAACACACAGGAAATAGCCCCAAGAGTTAACAAATGGGTCTACGTGAAATTAAGAAGTTTCTGCATGGCAAGAAACTACAAGCAGAATGGACACATGGCCTACAGAATGGAAGAAAATTATCACTAGCCATACTTCAGACAAGGGGCTAATATCCAGAATTTCTAAAGAACTGATAAAATTAAACACAAAAAAAGCAAAATAGGGCTGGAGAGATGGCCTAGTGGTTAAGAGCGCCGACCGCTCTTACAGAGGACCGGGGTTCGATCCCCAGCACCTACATGGTGGCCGAGAACCATCTGAAACTCCAATTCCAGGAGAACTCCAGTTCCAGGGGAATCCGAGACCCTCTTCTGACCTCCGCGGCATTGCACGACACGGGTGTACAAACCTGCATGCAGACAGTATATTCATACACTACAGAAATAAATAAATAAAACTTAAAAAAAAGCAAAATAAAACAAAAAGACCAATTGCCATTCAGCAAATGGGCTAATGAAAGGAATAGGTGGTTCTCAAAGGAAGAAAGAAAAAAATGGCCAATAAACACTTAAAGTGTTCAATATCCCTAGCCATTAGGGGAAGGCACATTAAAACTGCTTTGACATTCCACCTCACCTAGTCAGGATAGCCATTAACAAGAAATATGACAACAAATGCCACTGAAGATGTGGTGAAAGAGGAACTATGCATGCTGCTGGTGGGAGGACACACTGGCATAGACATTATGGAGACAGGTATGGAGGGTCTTTGAAAAATTAAAAATAGAATTACCATAGGACCCAGCTATAACTCCTGAGTGAATACCCAAAGAGCTCCGTAGCCCAGCACAGGTACACATCCATATGTTCATTGCTGCTTTGTTCACAATAGCAAGAAATTTGAGTCATCCTCGATGACTATCAACAAATGAGTGCCTAATGAAAATGTGGTACATATACACAATGGGTTTTTACTCAGCTATAAAGAAAAATGAAGTTTGGAGAGAATGGATGGAATTCGAAATCATTCTATTAAGCGAAGTGACTCAAAATCAGAAAGAAGACAACTCCATGCAGATCTTAGGTTGCAATGAATATATGTATGTATATAAATAGGTATAAACATGGGTCACAGTAGACCAAAAGAGGTGACAAGGAAGTGGGGGGGGGTACAAAAGAATACATGTAACATAAAACAGAAAGAAACTGGATGGGGGAGAGGGCACAGGAGGCAGGGGAGAGGGGAGGAGGGGGAAGGGGATGGGAGGAGGAGGGAGGGGAGGGAGAAAGCCAGTCAACTAGAACACTTTGTTCGAAATGTCATTTTAATGCCTTCTACTTTATGTGCTAATTCAATTTATATACTGCCTTTCCCAGCTGACCTATTGGCTACTGGGAATTCTGGGGGAATTCTGGGGGAATTCTGGGGGAATTGTTTTTAGTTATATACCCAGAAGTAATCCTATGAGACTCTAATGGATAATTCCAACCCATAGTCAAACAGATGGTCCTAGTTCAACTCAATGGGTCACAGAACAAAACAAAACAGCATGCATGTGGGAAAAAGACGTACAGGGAAGGGGTGGCGTGACGGGAGTTGGGGGGAGGTAAGAGACGGTGGGGAGGGGAGAGTAAACAGGCGTACCACACACATGTATGAAATTCTCAAAGAGCAAATTTAATCAATAGAAAAAGAAAACAAAGAAACAAATGGTCAAGCATCACCTTATCCTGGTTGTACAATATGAAATCAGAGTAAAATTTAGTTAAAAATAAAAATATTATTAAAGATGAAATGTCTTTTTTGAAAAAATGATGAACTATTGAGCATTGACGGTTGTTCCAGGAATAGGGCTCATGGCTTTTCCTAGATGACCTTTATTTTCCCAACTCCTTGGTAAGTGCCCGTGGAGGCCAGCAGAGGGCATCAGAGATCCCGGAGCTGGAATTACAGGTGGCGGTGAGCTGCCTGATAAGGGTGCTGGGAATCAAACTTGGGTTCTCTGCAAGAACAGCCCTTTGATTGCTGGGCCATCTTTCCAGACCTACTGCTCTCTTATGAAGCAGGAGATAAAGATAAGGAGACAGGGCCCAGAGGCAGAAGGAAGCCCAGGGACCCCGGATGGAGGACTAGCTGGGTCTCTTGGGGTGTCAATGAAGTCTGCTTTCTGTAGCAGCTACCAAAGCCCCCCAGCTTCACTTTTCTTAGGGCTTCCAAGTGCATCTTTGCCTCTTTGGAAGGCGCTCTGCCCTGGAGGCACCCTGCCCTTAGAGGGGCCTTGTCCTTTGAGGCCCTTGCAATGGCGACCTCCTCCACCTACAGCCCCTTCTAATACCTCCACCAAAACGAGGGCTGTATCTCCGCACTCTACTGTTTCCCTTGACAGTGGTCTGTTTCCCTTTTCAGTTTGCTTGTATGCTTCTTCTAAGAGTTCTTCAGCCGGGTGTGGTGGCGCACGCCTTTAATCCTAGCACTTGGGAGGCAGAGACAGGCAGATCTCTGTGAGTTCAAGGCCAGCCTGGTCTACAGGGTGAGTTCCAGGACAGTTGGAGCTACAAGGAGACCCTGTCTCAAAAAGACCAACAACAAAAAAAAAGTTCTTCAAGAACAGAGACCCTACCTGCCTTGTTTATTACTATGACCCTAAAACCTGCATGAGTGTGTGAGCCAATTATTTATAGTCCTGTGTTCCTCAATAAGGAGAACACATTCTGGTAAATGCATCATTAGGTGCTTTCTGCATTGTGACAACATGTGGGTGTGCTTACATCAACTAAGATGGTTACAACCATACTGGGGAACTATAATCTTTTTCTTTTCTTTTTTATGTGTATGAGTGTACTGTCTGCATGTAGGTTGGTGCACCCCTGTCATGCAATGCCGCAGAGGTCAGAAGAGGGTGTGGGATTTCCCCTGGACGGTTCTTAGCCACAATGTGGGTGCTGGGAATTGAACCCAGGTCCTCTGCAAGAGCAGTTAGTGCTCTTAATGGCTGAGCCACCACTCCAGTTCCATGGGGAACTATAATCTTATGGGTCTACCATAGTACACGGGCTAACATCTATTGAAACATCATGTAACAAGTAACTGAAATTAAAGTTTCAGGAGGCTCAGTAGGGTGGGAGTACCAGTCAGGGGAAGAAAAGAACATTCCAGATAGAAGAATCCTTGGTAGATGGGGACACAGAGATCTCTGCCTCACTCTGTATAGGAAACATATATCAGTATCTCATACTCCGTGCTACCCACCAGACACCCATTTGACAGTGTGCAAAACAGTAGATTCTCCTTGATGTTTGATGACTGAGTTAACTGAGAAGCTACTGGCTGAGCAAAAGCTATGACCACATAGAGTGATGCTGCTTCCCTCTAGCCTTTCCCCTAATTGAATAAGCTGGTCAGGGCCCTCTGTTCCTCACTAGCCCTGACATTAGAAGTGCTAATGTTGGGCAGATGTCTTTTGGCACCCCAATACAAGTACATTGCATAAATCACAAACCTGGAGCCCAAGTTTCTTTTTTTAAATTTTTAAAAAATCTTACACTAATAATTTTTTTAATTTTTATTTATTTTTGTATGTGTATGAATGTACTGTCTGCATGTAGGTTTGTGCACCTGTGTCGTGAAATGCCGCAGAGGTCAGAAGAGGGTCTCGGATTCCCCTGGAACTGGAGTTCTCCTGGAATTGGAGTTACAGACAGTTCTCAGCCACCATGTGGGTGCTGCGGATCGAACCCTGGACCTCTGCAAGAGCAGTTGGTGCTCTTAACCACTAGGCTATCTCTCCAGCCTGAGCCTGAGTTTCTATACCTGTATATAGACATTCTTGCATGATGCTGTGAAATTTCAATAAGGTAGCAGCTCATGGATAGATGGATGGAGAATGTATTCATGACCAGGTGAATAGGTGTTTTCTTGGGCCTAGATATTTAGAATCTCTGGGTCCGTTGGATGCAAGGACGGTCACATCTTCCCCACCGAGTATGCAGAGGCGGAGCTCTTGGAAGGTGAGGGTGTGAGCAAGCTCTATGAGAGTCTTTTCCTCACATCCACCCCCCCTGGATGAAGCAGAGAAGTGATGTGGAGGTAGGGCATGGGCCAGATGTTGATATGCTGGCCCGTCATCTCGCCTGTTCCCGCCTCCCATCTCTACTGCTAGCCAGCACAGCTGGGGGAGCTGCCCCTGGAGCACAGAGGTGGGAAGGTGAGCAGGGGAGTTTGAGGCTGCTCCGGGTGAGCTTGGTGCATTTCTGCACACATGGTTTCCAGCTGATTCTGTTTCCAGCGTCTGTCCTGCTTCTCACAGAGCGTCCTCAGGCCTGCTGCATGACCTCTTCACTCAGGTTTCTGTAAACTGAGAACAGAGGTCACACCTGTTTCATCCATTTGCTATGCATACTAGTGACTCATCCTTGGAAAACTTAAGAACAAAACCTAACACTGTTCAATACATGTTGGCTAAATGTAGAAATTAAGCCAGGTGTGGCAGCACACATCTTTAACCTCAGCATTCAGAGGCAGAGGCAAGAGGTAGGTGGGTCTCTGTGAATTTGAGGCTAGCCTGGTCTACATAGAGAATTCAAGGCTGCCAGGGCTACATAGTGTGACCCTGTCTCAAAACACCACAAGAAAAGTAGAAAAAAAAAGAGATACAGCAGTCTTGACTTAGCATGAGGGCTGGTCTGGGTTCTGGGCACAGAGGAAAAGCATTAGAAGGATGGTCAGATCAGAGGACACAGATCCTCAATTTTCTTTCTTCCTTCCAACAGAAGGTAACTCAGAGTATGGTAATTAGGGTATCAGCACTCTGCTGCTTCACAACTGGATGACCTTGGACAAGACTCATAACATCTTGATTGTCCTCATCACACGAGGGGTTAAACAAGGGACCCATATTGAAAGTACTTGAAAGCAGGCCTAACACACACGAACATGTTCTAGGTGCTGAATATGGTTATCAGTTTATTCAGCAGTCCTGAATAAGCTCTCCTGGTCTAGACATTGTTCCAGTCACCTGCAGCATCTTAGAAACCCAAAGAGACAAGGCCCTAGCCCTCCTTAGGCTTATGCCATAGGGAGAGAAGAGAAGCAGTAAGCACACAGACGAACAGACGCAGAGCTGTTTGGTAAGTTCTCAGGGCTATTACAGGACAGCACCACCCCCTGGATGGCTTTCAGCAACAGCAAGCCTGTCTCACACAGTGCTACAGGCTAGGAATTTACATTTGAGACCATGACGGGTCTAAGTTCCTCTGAGACCTGCAGAGGAGTCCTTTCTTGCATCTCCTTAGCTTCTGACCATTTGTCAGCAGTTTTTTTTTTTTTTACATTAACAGCTCAAAAAATGCAGTACTCCTGTCTTACCTCCATTGCTGCTTCGTGTTCTCTGCCTCCCAAGTCTACATCTCCATAGGGTGTTTGCTTTCCTCTAAGGGTAACAGTCATACTGTATACCACACCCTCATGACCTCATCTTAACTGTCAAACCTTGTTTACAATAAGGTGACAGTCACAGGTATCAGGGACTCAGAGAGCACCATGTCTTTCAGGGGGCACAGCATCCATATGTAACATCGGAGTTTGCTCTAACACAAATGTGCAGGTTTCTATAGGCAGAAAACAGCCTTGAAGCTGGCCAGGAAGAAAAGGAAGAGGCCCATTAGAGATGGAATACGGGGCAGGGGAGCTGACTCCGAGCCTAAGGCCATTGGCTACTCTTGCAGAGAATCCAGGTTTGAGTGCCAGCACCTGTATGGTGGCTAACAGCTGTCTATAACTCTAGTTTTAGGGGAATTTGACACCGTCTTCTGACTTCCTTGGCATTGCACAACATGGGTGCACTTACACACAGGCCATACTCTCATACAGGTAATATAAAAAAATAAAATATTTAAAAAGAGCTGGGAGTTGTAGATTCTAAGCACAGTAGGCAAACATGGGGACTCCCTTAGTAAGCTGAGACTGCCCTTGGTCTGAGTTATGCACTTTCTCTATCTTCTCATAATGTCCCTGGTATCGTAGCTCCTGCGAAACTGTGCACGCACTGCACTCTAAGCAATGCACCTAGCCACATGCTCACCTTGCTTTCCTTGCTCCCTGTCCTTGTTGGTTTTTATTGTTAACTTGACGTAACAGAGTCACTTGGGAAGATGGAGCCTCAGTTGAAGACTCGCCTCCATCACGCTGGCCTGTGAGCATATCTGATGGACATCATCGTGATTTCTAATTGATGCAGGAGGGTCCAGCCCACCGTGGGCTGTGGGCAGTGCCATCCTCAGGCACGTGTAAGAAAGCCAGCTGAGCACGAGCAAGTGAGCATGCCAGCTTTCCTCCATGGCGTCTGCCTCAGTTCCTGCTCGAGTTCCTGCCCTGACTTCCCTCAGTGACAGACTGGGACCTGAAAGTGTAAGCTGAACAAACCCTTTCCTCCTCCAAGTGACTTTTGGTTATAATGTTTATCACAGTAACAAAAAAGCAACTAGAACACTCCCCAGTCCTGTGGTAGCTCTGCATAGTGACCCAGGCAGATACCTCACCAACGCTTAGCATCACAGATAAGGAGGCCTGAGCTTTCTGAAGTAAAATTGGTTGTGGTTCCACCCAGGGGGAGATCATTGTCTTTATCATCTCAGGCAGTAGGTGAGCCTGTCTTCTGCTCCAGAAGTGGTCATTGTCGTCATCTGCATGGGTGGTTTGTTACATACACATTCTGGAACAAAAACTGTCGGTGCATCTTCTTATAAGACATTCGGAAATGGAGAGTGCTCCATTGAGGAGCACCTGGTTATATACCACCCTCCTCCTGTTTGTTCTCTAGAACCTTCTCTATGTTACTGGAGGGTGGGAAAAGAGAATAGAGCATGAAGGCCAGCATTCTCAAAGGCCCAAGGCTGTAGTGCTGTGCCTGTTTACTGTTGTGAACCAGAATTCCACCACTCGGCATCCCTGCTCACCAGGAGAGCTGGAAGTGCAGTCTGACTCTGTGCTCAGTGATAGAAATGAATTTTCTGCTGAACCACCACAAAGACTCTGGCCAGCTTTAATTCAAGTTGCATAAAGATGCTTCGGGGATTTCTGGGAGGTAGAAGGTGGTGGAAGAGGGATTATGAAAGAAGGAGAGAGGGGAGCTGTACCTCTGTGTGCATGGGAAGGTATTTACTTAACAAGGGAACAAGATAAAAAAATGACAGCCACTAACTTAAATCTCAGAGTATACGTCTCTGGGATGCTCAGTTGTCCCAGACCGAAAGGTTTCCTAGGATATAGGTCTGTATTCAGTTTTTTCTTGTTATTTTGTTTTGATATTTTTTTCCCTCCTAGGCAACATTAAGAAAAATGATTCACATGGCTCACAGGTTTTGGAGATTTGAAAGCATGGTCCCTGCACCTGCTGGTTTAGTGAGAGTCTTGGGCTCCATTGCAATACTGCTGATGCATGGCAGCAGAGTTTGAAGTGGGCAGAGGTCAAGGGATGAGATGGGACTAGAGGAAGAGGAGGGACCAGTCTTGCTCTTACAACCTATTCCATAGGAACTAATTAAGGTCCCAAGAAAACTACATTAATCCCTTCCAAGGCTAATATTACAATGATCTAATCACCTAGCACTCAGTCTCTGCCTAACGATTCTACATTCTCAGCATTAGTTCAGTGAGGTCAAAGCTTCTAATTCTCCAACTCTGAGGGGACAATCTCAAACCATATCTAAACTATAACCAAGATTTTCAATGATAAAACTGGGATTGTCCCAATCAGCTTGAGACACTTGGAGTCCTCGTTACCTTTATATCATTATGACCGAATACCTAACAGAAGCAGCTTCAGGGAGGCCCATGGTGAGGAAGGCACTGCAGCAGGTGACTCCTGGCTTGGTGCTGGAATTTGTGGAATGGGATGTTCACATCTTGGCAATCAGGAAGCGGAGGGCTCCATGAGGAGCAGAGCTGAGCGGCTGCCTCCCACCAGCTGGTTCCCCCTGCTAGGCCCCAGCCCTCCTAAACAGAGCCAGCGGGGACTAACTGTGCAAATCCGCAGACTTATAGAAGCATTTCGCATTTAAAGCACAGCAGCGGCTCAGAGAACCTTCTAGCCACACAGCCTCCACCTCACAAAGTGAAGCCTTGCCCTGCACTAGTTCTGATAAATACTTGATGCAGGGTGCATCCAGATCATGAACACAGTCTTTTGGCAGACTGGAGAGCTAGTTCAAACATTAAGAGTACTTGGTGCTCTTTTGGAGAAACTCAGTTCAGTCCTCGGCACCTACCTGGCAGCTCACAACTGCCCTAACTTCAGTTCCAGGGGGATCTGATGCCCTCTTCTGGCCACTGTGGGCACTGCATGCACATGGTATAGTTACATACACACAGAAAAAATACATAACTCATAAAAAGAAATAAACCTTTAAGAAAGTCTTTTGAAAAGAGATCAACCATTCAAGACAGTTTGTCTATTTTACAGCAGTTTTAGAAAATGGAAGGCTGCGTAGAACAGAGAGTAATGGGATCCAGTGGAGAAAGGCCCAGACACTTCGCACTTGAACCAGGATATTTTAGACTCTGAAGGCACATGCAGTAAAATTTGAGCTGAAACCCAGGACTCTGCCGTGGATCCAGGGCCCTTCCTCGGCCTTCCACATGATGATATCTTTGCTCAGAGCAGCTGCGAGACCTTTGTAGACTTTCGTGTGTTGTAGATGAGTGTTTATGCACAGCCAAATCCACATTCCCAGGCCCTTTGTTCTTGTACTTGACAACTGCTACCTGAATTTAAAGTTTGAGAAATGAAATTTTTGTCACTATTGTATTTATCTCTTTCAATAAACTCTAGTGTCACATGACAAAGACACTACAGTATTGGTGCTCGTGTTTGGAGTCCACAGGGAATAAAATATTTCACTCAAATACCACTTTATAAGTTAGAGATTTAAAAATGAATTCCAGCATTTCTGCTTCAAACTCCAAATGAAAGCCTCTTATTAAATCTGGGTCTGACAAAACCCCAAAACTTCCCTACAATATGAATATTATTGGCTTTCTTCTTGAGTCTAGAAATTGATTTTGCTGAGTCATATGAACCATTTTCCCAAAAGCTTACTTAGCAAAGCAGCATGCGTCATGTGATGTTAGGAATCTGCTCAAATGCATTGTCTGAATGTTTATCTGCAATAAAGCATCTGCACTCCTTTTCGTGGTCACATCAAAGATTTCTTCTTACACTGATAAACAGAAAGGAACTCAGCTCACTCCAAACATTGCACTTCTCCAGGGTTTCCTGTCTTGATGATGATGCAGGCACAGTGCAAATAGCACCAGAAATATAGGTGTTTCCCTCTCCCTCACCCCCATTCAGTCCATCATTCTTCCCACAGATCTCTTAAATCCACTGACGTCATTCCTTCTGCACTGATACCAAATTAGACCCTGATCTTCTTTCACCCAGACTCTGCAAACAGCCCCCTAAACAGGCTCACCTCTCACTCAGATGCATGCAAACATCCTCTGACCGTAGCCTAGCTACCATGTCCTTTATTTTAAATTCCTCTCTTTCCTTCTTGATTCTTTATTAACGTCATCTCACCCCTTCCTTGGTACCCAGTCCAGCATAGTCTTCAGGAGACATCATTTTACTGTATTTATTGAGTGCTGAGACAGGGTCTCCCTGTAGCCCCAGCTGGCCAGAAACTTGCTCTTTAGATCAGGCTGAACTTGATCTCACAGAAATCTGCCTGTCTTGCTTCCCAAGTGCTGGTATTAAAGGCATGCACCATTGCACCCACTGGTAGGCATTCATTTCAATCAAGCAAGTAGTATTATTTTATGTGTGATTCATTTTAAATGAAAGATACATTACCATGCCATTAATTTCATGTGGTTTCCCACAGCGCTCATTTTTATTACATGAGATCTTTCCCCGCAGAGGGGTTTACTCCTGTTTGTAGTTTCTGGCTTCTGCATAGAGTTTCTCAGTGTGTGTCCAGCATGTGGATGTCCAGCAGAGTGTGTCCAGCCCCCAGTGACGGGGTCCTGAGCTACTTTCAGTCCTGTCCTCGCACATAGACCTGAGTATGACTGTCTACTACCAGTTCCTTTGTGTATCTTGGAAAGAATTTAGCTGGGTTGTAGCCATAGGGATGTGCTGACTGGTATGTGGCCCAGGTGTGCTTACCTTTGCTAAATTCTACTGATCGCTTTCCAGAGCAGCTCTGCCAATTGATGTTCCCTCTTCAGTAACAGGCAGTTCTGGTGTCCCCATGTGCCAGAAGCACTTGGAGTTACTCAATTCCTGTCTGTCATTCTAGTAGCTGAAATTCATTATTACATTGCTGTTCATACTGCCATTCCTCTTAGTTCTAGGGTGTGAGTCTGGCTCATACATGGATGAGCCATTTAGATTTCCCCTTCTGTAGAAGAGCTATTCAAGCCAGGCATGGTGGTGTGTGACTTTAATTCCAGCACTCGGGAGACAAAACAGGAAGATCTCTGTGACTTCAAGATTACCCTGGTCTATGTAGCAAGTTCCAAGCTAGCCAGGGTTATATAGGGAGATACTGTCTCAAGAAACACTACCATCAAACCTTGTCCTTAAGGGTGAATTTAGGGAAGAGTAACTGAATATAAACAAAATATACCATATGAAATTATTTTTAAAAATTCATTTTTTGTGTGTGTGTGAAACAGGATCTTCCCATAGTTCCAGCTAGCCTGGAATGCACTATGTAGACCAGGGTGGCTTCAATCTCACAGAGATCCACTTGCCTCTGCCTCCCAAGTGCTGGGATTAAAGCCATTTGTCATCATGCCTGGCTAATAAAAACATTTAAAATTTTTTATTTTTTATGTGTATGAGTGTGTTGCCTGAATGTATATAAGAATGCCTGAGGAAGTCAGAAGAGGGCATTGGATCCCTTTGGAACTGGAGTTTCAGACAGCTGTTAGCTGCCACATGGGTGCTGGGAATTGAACCCTGGTCCTTTGCAAGAGCAGTCAGTGCTCTTAACTGCTGAGCCATCTCTCCAGCCCCTAAAAACATTTTTTTTAAAAGAGAGGTCATTGGTCATGGAGTTTTGTCACAGCAACAATTGATGAACTTTTCTAAAGGAACTCTTTAGTAAGAAAATTCTGAGTTTAATGTCAGATATTCACTTTCTGGATAGTCAGAACTTCTTTGTATCTCACAAATTACATTTAAAAAGACTTATTTTAATTTTATATATGAATGTTTTGCCTGCATGTATCTAAGTATGCCACATGAGTGTGCCCACAGAGGCCAGAAGAGGGAGTTATATTCTCTTGAAATTGGAGTTACAGAGAGTTGTGAGGGGTCATATGGATGCTGGGAACTGAACCCATATCTTCTGTAAGAGCAGCAAGTGTTCTTAACTGCTGAGCCATTTTTCCAGCCCTACAATTTATTCTTGAACTGAGCCACATGACAGAGAGTTGTATGTCTCAATGCCATTTTACATTCATGCACAAAAGTACACAAATAAGCAACTGACCACCTGGACCAATAATCCTATTACCAAAGAATGCAAAATTGGAACTGAGGGCAAGTCAGTTAATCACTTCCCTCATGGCTGTAAAATGTGGAGGCTGTTATTAACTATTTTCTATTATAGCAAGGCTTTCCTGAGGGAGCTGCTAAATTGTAATAGGGATAGAGAGAGAAACAGAAAGACAGAAAAACTGCATCCCCTCCTAGGTGCAAAAGAATCTGAGAAATGTAGTTTCAAAACTCAACACCACCTTTGTGAGTACTTTGTGGATCTTTTTTTTTTTTTGGTCTTTTGAAGACGGGGTCTCCCTGTAGCTCTGGCTGTCCTGGAACTCACTCTGTAGATCAGGCTGGCCTCGAACTCACAGAGATCTGCATGCCTCTGCCTCCCAAGTGCTAGGATTAAAGGCATGCGCCACCATGCCAGGTGTTTATTTACTTTTTGTATGTGTATCAATGAACTGTCTGCATGCAAGTTTGTGCACCCATGTCGTGCAATGCCGGGATTCCCCTGGAACTGGAGTTCTCCTGGAATTGGAGTTTCAGACGGTTCTTGGCCGCCATGTGGGTGCTGGGAATCGAACCCGGGTCCTCTGTAAGAGCGGTAGGAGCTCTTAACCACTAGGCCATCTCTCCAGCCTCGGTTTAATGTACTTTTAAGAAAGAGATGTTAGACCGGCGTGGGCCATTAATCCTAGCACTTGGGAGGCAGAGGCAGGTGGATCNCTCGCTCTGTAGACCAGGCTGGCCTTGAACTCACAAAGATCCACCTGCCTCTGCCTCCCAAGTGCTAGGATTAAAGGCGTGCGCCACCATGCCCAGCAACTTTGTGGATCTTATAGGCCATACACTGTCTGCATAGCTTGCCCAGGGCTGGGCATGGTCATAAGGACTCAGGTGAAGGAGATGAAGAAGGGGATAAGAAAGCACTCTATTGGGGCTGGAGAGATGGCTCAGCAGTTAAGAGCACTGACTGTTCTTGCAGAGGACCGTGTTTGATTCCCAGCACCCACATGGTGGCTAAGAACCATCTTTAACTCCAGTTCCAGGGGAATCTGATGCCCTCTTCTGACCTCTGCGACATGGCATGACTTGGGTGTACCAATCTACATGCAGACAGTACACTCATACTCATACACATAAAAAATTAAAAAAGGAAAACACTCCATTCTTTTCCTTTAAATAGGGAAAAAATAATTATGCCCTCTGAGCCTCTCTCTTTCTCTCTCTCTCTCTCTCTCTTTCATATAACTAAGAATTTGTCTGCCCTATGACCCAGAAATTGTACTCTGAAGAAAATAAAAGTTACACATTTCCACAAAGACTCACACAAGAATATCAAGCAGTATTTTTCATAAAAATCAAAGTATTGAAGAACCTATGTATTTATTTATCAAGAAAGTGGGTAAATGAACTGAAATATTTCTATTAAATGGATTAACGAAGCAAGAGAAAGGATGACAGACAACTCTCAGAAACATGCTCAGTGAAGAAACCTTACTGCAAAGAGTGCATATGTGTGACTGTAGCTGTATGAAGTGTTACCACAGGCAAAATCATGACAGAAATCAAGGCAATGGCTGCCTCTGATGGTGAGTGGGTATAGGGATTAACTGGAAGGACTTTATTACTACTGTAATACTGTGACCTTGATTTGACCACCACAAGGGCATATGCATATTTATTTATTTATTTATTTATTTATTTATTTATTTATTGTGTTTTTGAGACAGTCTCCCTGAAGCCCCAGCTGGCCTGGAACTCACTCTGTAGACCAGGCTAGCCCTGAACTCACAGAGATCTGCTTGCCTCTGCCTCCCGAGTGCTAGGATTAGGCATGCGCCACCACGCCTTTAAAGACGGTTCTTAGCTGCCATGTGGGTGCTGGGAATTGAACCCGGGTCCTCTCCAAGAGCAGTCAGCACTCTTAACCACTGAGCCATCTCTCCAGCCCCACGTATTGCATTATTTTGTAGGCTATAACTATGCATAAATATTATGTCTCTATAAATTATAAAATAGCTAAACGTTCAGCTTCAAAGTAAATATATTTAAAAGCATATACTTGCATATGATAAGCAAAGTTACATATTTTACAATTGAACTGAGGTTTTAAAAAAATGTGTATACAGCTGGGCATGGTGGCACACGCCTTTAATCCTAGTACTTGGGAGGCAGAGGCAAGCAGATCTTTGTGAGTTCAAGGCCAGCCTGGTCTACAGAGTGAGTTCCAGGACAGCTGGGGCTATAGGGAGACCCTGCTTCGAAAAAGACCCCCCCAAAAATGTGTATACAGTCCTAAAATGTATGAACCCAAAATTTCTTTTTAAGAAAAATCATTGTTTCATGGGGGTTTTGAGTAAAAATGTTGGAATAGCTTACGATATCTACCTGTCTTCCACTGGCTTTTAAAGGCATTTCTTCTAAAATACATGAGATGCTCTATTCAAGAGAAAATCTGGTGAAATTCTCATTCTATTCCATTAATGGGGGTGGGGGGAAAGAAACATGGCTGCTCCCTCACTTTCGGGGAGGATATTCATGTGGAGAGAATTCAGTCAGCCACAGTGCAGCTGTGCGATGCCCAGATGAAAGGCCTACATTTCAGAGCGGAGACCCCGTGGTGTGCTTTTCAACTCTATAGACTTCCCAGGCCTCAGTTGAAAGAGGTTTTCTTTCCCAAACTGCGGGAAGGTATTGATGGCCAGAACCTCTGCAGAAGGTGTTCTTCCTTACTTTTGAGCGACGTGGAGCTCTGGGCCCCTGTAGGGGACAATGTCCCCATCGATAAGGAGGCATCCAGCAGCCAGCCCTGCCTCTTGCTCAGGAAGTGTGTCAGGGAGCTTAATGTGGATTTGGGTTTGGCTCGAGCCCAGCACCAGCTTTCTGTGGTGCTGAGAAAAAGGGCCAAAGAACAACTCATTAAAAGCATTCCTCCTCACTCCACAGAAATACAATAATGACTTTAAAAGATTTTCCTCTTTTAATTAAATGCCAACCACCTTTGCTGATTTTGAGCCCAAATTGTTAATGCTGTTTTATCTTAATCTCATGATTACAAAAGAGGAGATTGGAAAACTAAAAAGCACACGCACACTCGTGTGTGCTTATCCCAGCTCATCTAGTCCAATGCAGGTCCACTCCTTTATTTTTCCTTTTCTTCCCAGTTAGCTAACTAGTGGGTATTAGATTTGGGACTAGAGGCTAATCAAGCCATACCCACTTACAGCAGCAGTAAAAGAAACGGCAAGGCCCCTATAGAGAGCCTGTCAGTGAATCTGTAAGCCTCTAACAGGCTCCCGTGGTACCTAAACTCTGGGAAATAAATGTTAGATCCCAGGTCAGAGTGGCTCAGGTCCTGCCCATCTGCAGTCCTCTCTACCTCCACCCTCACAGTTAATTCCAGGATCCCTCCCAGCTGCTTCACGCCCTACCAAGTAACCTTCTACAACCTTCTTCGTCGTCACCCAGGCACTTGGATTTGAGGAGAATACCAGATGCCCAGATTCTCACTTCCCCAGGAAAGTTTATGGGCCCAGGCTAGTGATGCTCTGCCCCGCCCCCTTTAATGGGTGCACCTTAACTAAATGTGCCCCTCTCTCCGCCTGCTTCCAGGTCTTCTTGGTGCATGAGCCCCCAAAATTTAATAAGTAAGCTATGCAAGCTTAGCAACTGCTGCCTTTCCCACAGGCCCCGGAGAGGTGAATTCTTCCCCCTCCCCATTTACCCTTTCTTGGAGTCACTAAGGTCATAAAATAAAAATTACAAAAATATTTTTTAAAAAACACAAAACTGGATGCCACCAGATGACACTGAATATAAGCATAGTTTGGGGTCAAGCTGAATATACCATTCCTGTAGACATTTTTGTCTGCTTTCCTTAAAAAATTCCCTTTCACCCAGGCATGGTGGCGCATGCCTTTAATCCTAGCACTCAGGAGGCAGAGGCAGGCGGATCTTTGTGAGTTCAAGGCCAGCCTGGTCTACAGACTGAGTTCCAGGACAGCTGGGGCTACAGGGAGACCCTGTCTCGAAAAGACAAAAAAAAAAAAACCCAAAAAACCCAAAAAACAAAAAACAAAAAACAAACCAACTCTGGAAAGACTCAGAAAAAGATTCAAGACATGAAGGGCAGAGTGCATGAACTCAGGTGGGGGGCATGGAAAGGAAAATGACTCTAAATTAGATTGAGAAATGATGTGTGATGTATGAAAAAGTTTAATAACAATAAAATATATTTAAAAAATAAAAGAAAAGCATATTCTGGGATGAACTATAAAAAGAATTCCCTTTAATTTGCAAGCAGAAGAAAGAAAATTGGGAGTCTGAGGGGGTCGGGTGGTAGGGTGAGGGTTGAGATGGGGAGGAGGTCTGAATGTAGTCAGAATTCATTGTACAAGATTGTTGAATCAATAAAATTTCTCTTAAATTTTTAAAAATCTTCACTTTTCATCCTTCCCCCAGAGCTGGAATTAACTAACCATATACTATTGAGATGCTAACTGCTGATGCTTGCTATTCTTTGCTATAAAGTGGCATGTAAGACCCCCAACTAGGAGCCCAGGGTTTTTTTGAGATAACTCTATCTGGGTCCTGGCCAGTTAATAAAGCCATTTTTTTTTTTTTTTTTTTTTGCGTTTCTGTGAATCCAAAGATCTTGTCTTCTCAGTTCTTTGGCCAAATCCCGCAACACTCTAAAATACACATTAACAAGAAAGATTCCTTCCTCCCTTCGTCCAAGTGCAAGTTCCTCTTCCTCTCCTCTCCTATCAGGCAACTATAGACCCTGACTACAAGCAGAACTGAGGACTGCTCATTATGAAACAACCCCCTGTTCCTCTGACACCTACACCAAGGGACCCCACTCTGTCTTGAGGGCCTGAACTCTCTTCAGAGCTGCACCATGCTGTTATCTATCTGTAGTGTTCTTGTCCCAAGGACAGTATACTCAGTGTCGCTAGTGAGCTCCAAACCTGAGACCTTTCAGTGGGTCATTGTGGATGTGACCATGGTCCTGAAGATGCTGTTAACCCTCACCACACTGGGAAATCCCTGGATTCACAGCTTGTGTTCTGTTTTCTTTCTTTGTTCCTCTCTGAGATTTTTGTTGCCTTTGTCCTATCTCACGAATGTCAAATGGAGAGCTTTGTAAAATCAGGGCTAGGTTCATCTCAGGAGCTAATCCAGGTGGTGCTGTTAAAATCTAGCCTGCTTTGCAGGCATCTGGGACATCGAGAGCCCCAAGCTAGCAGACTTGTTGGTGCCAAGATATCTCCCCTGGTAGTACCACCCACATCTGGCTTCCTATCCACTTCCCTGCCTCTTGCCTGGGAATCAGTGAGCTTAGCTGTAGGCTTTCGCTGTGAACCACCTCTCATCCTTGAACAGATATAAAATGAGACTCCTTCTCCTGCCACAGGGGCTCTGCAGCTCTTCAGAGACTTTGGCCTGCTGTCTCTGGTGGTGGGGTCTGTACACTCCTTGGAGCCCCTGTCACGCCACTGTCCTTATGTTTGTCTGGCCATGGCATTAATAACTCTTCCAATAAACTCCTTAATTCCCCATCTTTTATCACAGACTCTCCATTTGGGGTGAATTCATTACAGCTACACAATGAACCATTGTTTGGAAAAAGGAGCAAGTGTGTGGAGCCTGTGATCATTTACCAGACCCTCTATAACAAGTGTCACAAATCGTGGCATCATGTAAGCCACCATTCATCACCTCAGTACTCAGAACTGAAGTACAAATTTAGGGTGTTGGCAGGGTTGGTTTCTTCTAAAGGTACGGAGGAAAGATTTGTTCCACACCTCTCCCCTGCTCCAGGTAGTTTCCTAGCAATCTTTGGTAGACCATGGCTAAAGGAGACATTATCCCAACATCCGCCTTCACAAGGCATGTCTCTGTCTCCATGTCCAATTTCCCTCCATAAAGATGCTTGTGATACTGTAACAGGCCTGGTACAGATGAAGATATTCAAAAGAGACACTGTGCCCCTCTCCTTGGCTATCAGACTATTGAAACACTGGTCCCCAGGAAGTTGGAATTACTACAGGACTTTGTGCTAGAAAAGAAAGCCCAAAGCCTGGGCCAGCCAGTGGAGAAATGTTTTCCCCAGAAAGAGATTTTCAACTTGTCAGACCACCTCTCAGGAGAGAGGAGCCTTTATGGCTAGGACCACATCTTGGCCAGGACTGCTTAGCTCTGGCCCTCTACTTAAAGACTCTAACAGCTGGATTTGAGCAGTCAGCGGACTTCTTGGTCTCCTTTACAATATGGCCACATTGAATAAATCTCCTTTTATACTTCTCACTGTTAATTTGGCTCTTTTAGTAGTCTTATGAATGGCAGGAGACCGAACCTGGCTTCCTGGGGTACAGGCTGGGACCTTACATCCGACGGCAGCATCAGATCCAGAGTCCATCCTAAGGGCTTAATTTTACCATGTGATCTATGTAAAGAGCTTTTCTCCAAATGAAATCATATTCTGAGCTATTGGGGATCAGTACCTCAGCCCACAGCAGGACTGGAGAGACCCCCATTAAGTCACGACTCCATGAGTTCCCAGTGGTGTGGCCTTGGGCTGCAGAGTCCTTGAGAGGATACAGGGGCCAAAGTTTGCCATTCTGAAAATTCATGTAAAGCAATATCCTTCCCCTATTAGCAAAATATCTCTGAGTTCCCAAAACATTTATGTACTTCCTCAAATAAACTTTACAACAATTTTGTAAAAAAGACATTAATATGGCTTCGTCAGATGAGGAAAACAGGCCAAGATGGGAGATGGGACCAGCCACGAGGTGGACTCCAGCCAGGGCTGTCTGCCTCCGAGTGCAGGAGTCTCTGCATGCTACTGATTTGCTAACAGCTTCTTCCTTCTTTCCTTCAGGAGATCACTGGTCTGAATTGTGTTTTTTTTTTTTTCTTTTTTAATTAATTGGGCAATTTGCATCTAAGGGAATAAATTACCAACCTAGAAAGACACATCCTCCTAATCAAATGTGTTTATTCAAAACTGCAGGGGGAAAAGTTAGCAAGGTAGAGAAGTAAGTGCAGGCTGATAGTCCTAGAGGGAACAGGGCTTGTGGAGGAGAAGGCAGAGGAAGGCCGAAGGAAGATGGAAGAAGACTGGCTGGGCATGTGTGGACTCCAGGGTGCAGGGCACATATCTAGGCACTGGAGCAGCAGAGTAGGTTCAAACTCAGGGCCCAGCCTGCCTTAACCTACATTTGTGAGTGTCTGTAAAATGCACTCAGGGGATGGGGATGTAGCTCATTGGTAGAGTGCTTGCTTATGGTGTGCAAGGCCCTGGGATCAAACCCTAGCATTTCAAATAAATAATAATAATAACAGCGAAAATAATATTCACACTTCTAGTCTGCAAAGCCCGGTGGCTGGTGACATCATTACCTTAATTAAATGACACAGAAATAAAGTGTATTTGGAGGAGATGTACTATGAAAATTTGCAACTTTGTTAACATAGGATGTTGTTGAATTTGAGGTGACAGAGAATTTCCTTAGAAATACCATCAGAAGGAAATGTCTATGGTTGCTGGGCTGCAAATCGATATTTAGGGATCTCTGGCACAGAAATTCTTTTTTTCTTTTTATTTGTTTTTATTTTATGTGTTTGAGTGTTTTACCTGCATGTAAGTGCACCTGTGTCATGTAATGCCTGCAGTGACCAGGAGATGGCATAGGATCCCCCTGGAATTGAAGTTAATGCTAGTTGTTAGCCACTGTGTTGGTGCTGGGAACTGAACCTGAGTCCTCTGCAAGAGCAGACACTGCTCTTACCTTCTGAGCCCTTATACCAGCTCCAGAGATTATTTTTTCATCCATTGATTCAACTATCTGTTGTAGGAGGTAACAAGCAAGCAGTCCTGTCTAAAAATAGATGATCATACTTCTGCGATGAAGGGATATACTCTGTGACAGGATTTGCGAGGATTACAGTGGAAGGCCTTTCTTAGTTTGGAGAGACTATGGGAATTTTCAACAAAATAATGAAATTGGAGCCGAGGCTTGATTGTGATCTGGACCATGATTGATGGATTCCACAGAGACCGAGGAGCCTGCTGGAGAAAGCACACCCACGGGAAAATAGAGACGGCTTGGTGAGCTGAGTCACTGTTAAAACCAACCCCAGACCAGCTGTGGCGTCCAGATGGAAAATGGGTTCCACATGTATATTTATCAAGGCAATTCTACTATCGCAAATAAACCCAGCATTTCACTGAGACTGTGTAAGTTATTTTTTGCTCAGCTAAGAGCCTATATGGGCAGGTAGCTCTTTTCCACATGAATGTTCAGGGGTCCAGGCTCCCTTCATCCTATTGGTCTATTATCTTTGAAGATCCCCAAACCCCCAGCTTCCCACATGCTGAAGACGGAGAGGGTTGGTGAGGAAAAGAACAGAGAAGCCCATCGGTTGCTTAAAAAGAGCCAACCAGAAAATAATGCGTGCTACTTCTGTCCCCATGCAGGGGCTGATGACAAAAGATTGGAAGCAAGAGGCCATCTTGGCAACAACTCTTTAATATGAAAAATGTTTGTGAAAATGTCCAGATGGCTGGCAAGCCCTGTCAATGTTAGCACCAATTTGAGTAGCAGAGGGAACACTGAACACTGTATAAAGAAGGCGTTCTGGGCTACAGAGCAGGGCTCTGCGTGGGCCATGGGCACAGAAAGGAGCAACCGGGATATGGAAGTCATCAACTTAGAACCGCTGTGTATTCATTCATGATTGGGTCCCACATGATACAGAACAGAGGTGTGGGGTGCCATGAATAAAATAAAAAGACTGGAGGGAAGTATCTGCAGAACAGTGGAGACGCAGCGGCTGAGTCACAAGACAAAGGAAACAAAGTGTTTCTCCAGTTACTCCATGGAAACCCGAGGCAGCTGGAAACTCCAGGGGGCTGTGTCAGAGTCCAGGAGCAACCGGTATCCACAGAGGTCAGCAGAACTCAGGTCACAGGTTTGTTCTCCAGCACATGGAAGATTACAGCTGAGAGTTCCCGGAAATGTTTGAACGAAGCTGGGGAATGAGATTATTTATAAAGCGGGGTTAGGTAAAAGGTATTATTTTTAACAAGAGCCCATTATTACTCTCAATGGTGAGGCCTTAGGAAACTCAGCCTAAATATAACATCATGTATTATCACCCTCCCAAACTGTTACCATTCAAAAAATTAAAAAGTGGCTTTATGTAGCGGTCCTTAAAAATAGACACAAAGGAAGACTGCACGCTCCAGTGTCACATGATCCGGTGAGAGTCTGGGTCAGCGGGAGATTTGAGAAGCAAATGGAGAGGGGATGAAGGGAATGAGCTGAGAGGGAAGGAAGAAGGAGCCCAGGGATTGGCAAGAAGTCAAAATAGACTTGTGTTTGTTTGAGATAGATGATGTTGATGGCAGACAGACAGACAGAAGATCTAGAATCTAACAGAGGTGAGAGTCTATAGATTAGATAGAGGAGAGAATAGGTTAGCTAGATAGATAAGGGATAAATACATAGGTGTGGAGATAGATGATAGATAAGCTATGTCTATAGGGCCAAAAAACAAAGCAACTCTGTATCATTGGGGACATCAAACACCCTAATCTTGGTTTCTATCAGCTTAGCCCTACAGAAGGAGCTAAGGCTTGATTGGTTGATTCCATGACTGGTAAAGGGAAAATATAAAATGAGCCTGGAGTGTCCTATGAGCCAAGAAGATAAAGTGCTTTAGAAAATTGAGATTTGTCAAAAGGACATCAGTGCCAACTTGAACGCTCTCTCAAGAACAAAATATAAGCCAGTTTGAGAAACCAGATCTTGTGAACTGAATTATAAATGCACAGAAATCCAAGCGTTTATACTACTGTAAGCAAATTAATGAATTTAAGTAACTGTGACAAAGAGATAGCTCCTCCTCCTTAATAAATTTAAAAGAAATGGGGAAAGTAGAAAATCAGTACTGACAGGCGAGCATGGGGTTGCTTCAAGCAAGATGCGCTGCTGGGAGCTAAAATGAGTGTGTGGAAGTTTAAGGAGAGGTGCAGCCTTTGCATTACCCCCAAAGCAACTTACCCTCAATTTTCAGTAATTATATTAAGAGAAAATAGTGGCATTAAAGTGAAGATACCTGGCAACAAGTTCGAGGTGAACGTTGCCAGCCCGTAATGCAAATCCTTCTTACAGTGCAAAGAGGGGCAGGTGGCCTTGGCGATTCTTCCCACAAATGTGATCTCCAGGTAGTGCAACCATGGGAAAGCATCACACCGAAGGGCCGTCCGCAAAATAGCTAGCTTACGGTCTTTAAAAGTGTCAAGGTCTTGCAGGGCGTGGTGGCGCCCGCCTTTAATCCTAGCACTTGGGAGGCAGAGGCAGGCGGATGTTTGTGAGTTCAAGGCCAGCCTGGTCTACAGAGTGAGTTCCAGGACAGCTGGGACTACAGGGAGACCCTGTCTCGAAAAGACCAAAAAAAAAAAAAAAGTGTCAAGGTCTTGAAAAGCAGAGTAAGACCAAGAAACCATCATAAAGCAGGGGCTACTAAGGAGACATCTAAATGCGGTAAGATAGCTGGAGGTATGGCTCGGAGACAGAGCCCTGGCCTAGGGTGGGCAAGGCCCTCGTTTGATCCTGGTACTGCAAAATGCACATTTACACACATATATGCTTACATAAATATGGTGCGGGATCTTAGGTCATATCCTACATCAGAAAAAAGGATATTAGTGGAAATTCTAGCATACCTGAATAAAGTTTATAGTTTTATTTAAACAATAACATATATAGAGAGTTTGATAAAAATTGTTTCAGGCTATGTGACTCTGGAGCAATATTTTAATTTTATCATAAAATTACATATTTGTAAACTAAGTTAAGCCATTGAAACTATCAGTAGACATGGGGAACAGGACCACCTGTAGTTCTGTGAATGGGACTAGGGAGGGACCAGAGCTCCAAGCTTCTTACTTGCTGACAGGAAATAACCACTTTCTATGTTAGGGACTTCATGGCTGTTACCACATTTTAACCCACAGCAACCCTGCTGGAGACTGGGATATTTATAAAAGAAATTCAATTTACAAATAAGGAAGCTGAGGCAGAGTGAGAGACTTCTCCACAGCAGGAAGGATTTGCTCTGTCTACTGTAGGTAAATCTCTAAATCTCCTTTCATGGAATTCTCACAAAATGAAGTAAAAGCAATCATGGTCTTCATTTGAAAGATGAGGCTCCTGCAGTGTAGGAAGAAGGGAGCTGACCAGGGCTGGCTGGGTTGCTTGCCCTCCATGAAGGGATGCTATGCTCCCCTTCTCCTGTCTGCCTTACCCCTTACACAGATCAAACGTAGTGCAGCACTGCATTCACCAAGAACCTCAAATGAAGCATAAATTTGAGTCATTCATGGTCTCTAGAGTCTGTTCCCTCAAAAGATGGCAGAGAAAGGCAGACTGGGAAAGAGAGGAGGCCAAGGAGACAATGGAGGGAGGGGCAGCAGGTGTCCGGAGGGAAGCTGACCATTTGGCCATTTGGATGGCAGCTATGTTTGTGTTGAGAGATGGAGATAGAGAGCTAGATAAAGAGAGAGGAGAGGAAGAGAGAGAGAGAGAGAGATAACTTCTGATCAAAAGGCAGAAGAGGTGGGTAAACAGCTTGCTGTGCTAGACTGAGCCTATGTCATTGATGTTGCCATAGAAACCAGCATTTTCTCTTAACTGTTCAGGAGTGCTATTTTTTTTTTAAGGTGGTATTGTGCACTTCCTGAAAAAAAAAATACTCAGAAATCTATGTCCTCTACATGACTCCCTAGTCAGGGTAGAGCGGACCGTGGGGCTGGAGGGGGGATAAATTGATCCGTGGCAGTTCTAACAGGTGGCCTTTTGATTTTCACAAAAAAATGCGCGTCTCCCTAAATAACACTGACCCGATCGCCTGCTGGGATCCCCTGCGGCACCATCATCGCTTCTCCCTGACAAGCAGCAATCATCTGCTTACTTGCCCTGCTCCCTCTGCCTTCAGCCTAGACTGTGAGCCCCAGGGGAGCAGGAAGCTTTCTTGAAGGTCGAAACCTTGCACCCAGTATTAGTGTAGTCGCAGCTCTCTGGAACACGGAGGAGAACCCCTGGGCTCCCGTCCCCCTCTGCTCCTTCCTGACCCGACCCCTTGCATAGGAGGATGCCTCTTTGGTGTCCTCCCTTCCGAATTCTTCCTTCAAAAGGGAACCTGTCTTTCGTGGCCTGGGTTCAAAGGCCGACACCCACACGGAGGCATCTAACCTGCCCCTAGAGCTCAGCCCTGCCTGTCTCTGCTCCTGCAAGGTTGTAGGCCTTCTCATAAGAGTTCCCAGTGTTGACAAATAGTCCAAAAAGTATGCAAAAGCCACAAAGGGAGTCTGTTTCCTCAACCAAGGGCCTTGTTTTATGATCATTGTCTGGTGTTCCTGACACACACACACCCCCTTTACCTCGAAGGGATCTGTGAAACAGCTCTTCCTCCCCTGATCAAACCTCCTTTGTTAAACTCTATTAACTGACTTGGCACCCATTACATATTCATGAGGGGAATTAGGTATGTTTTATTCTGATGAGAAATTATAACTCTGCCAGGAATAGCATATGGTCCTGGGGTCACTACTAAGAACTAAAATGGCTGTCACCCATCCCTGTCCTTGCCACACACCCTTCTATACACTACACACAGCCTGTTCATTGTGGAGAAAAAATAATTTGGGTGGCTTTTTTTTTTAAGATAATAGGCTGACAAATCCATTTATGATGGACTGTTTGAATATGTGCTCTTTAAGTCTTTAGTTAATTCTCTGTTTGAAAAATGCATTTGGTGTTTATGCATTGGCTATATGAACTCGTGGCCTTTATGGGTGAGATGCCAGCCCTTATCTCTGCCTGGGCCTCTCTGGCTCTCCGTGTCTAGAGACAGGCTGGCTATCTAGACTAGTGTGAGCAGGGCTGTCTATTCCCTGTGCTCAGCAGCTTACACAGCACCCGAGGGCTGGAGGTGACATCTTCCTTCTCCCCTCCAACCATCATGCTTCGCCCCCAGTTCAGTGATCAACATGGAGCCTCTGCTTCTACCTCCCCACATCAATCCTGGCCTCCTCCTCAAATGGCCTGCTATCTAAGAGAGAGAAGATGCACAGACACAAACCATGAATACAGAGCACAAAGTAGAGATGGCTGGTGACTGCTGATGGTATAGTGGTTAAGACAGGAGGACCAAAGCATGGGAGTTAGAATCACAGCTCTGCCGCTTACCGCAGGACCTCGAGCAAGCTGCCCACTGCTGTCTTCCTCCGTGTGTGCATCTTAAAATGGGCGTGGTAATGACTACACTAATGGCAGTGATGTTGAAGTAGGGAGCTCCCCCTTGGAATAGTGAACACTTAATGCCTGGCACAGCGAAGGGCAATTGCTATTCTTAGCATTAACCATTGGGACTGGGTTCAGACTAAAAATAAGCATGTTTATTTTCTGAAATCTGTAGCTTGGTGTTCTGAGGAATGAACTATAGCTTTGCCAGTGCTGTTCAAGGCTGGATGCACAACAGAAAGAGTTCAGAGGCCAAAGAATCACACAAACCTGGATATAAATCCCAGCTCCTCTACAAGGGCTCGAGGGTCATTTCTTCATGCTTCAGAGCCTCAGTCTTTTCATCTGTCTATTGGGGTCAATAACTTCCACCTGTCAAAGTCATACTAAGCCTAAAACAAGGTAACTCAGATACTCTGTCATTTAGCTCTGAATGCCTCCTGTTCATCTCATCCTGGCACTAAGAAGCTGAGCAGACAAGTCTGAGACAATGGAGGAGGTGGGACGAGTAGCGAGGGGGCACCTCTGAGTCATTTAGGCCCTCGGTATTATATCTGGCCCTGGATATTATCTCAGGACACAGTTAACATGTCTAGCAAATAGCGTGGTGTGATGCCTTCAGCATTATGTCAGGACTGAAGCATAATGTCAGTGCCTCTTATCATGTTGGGACCTCGGTATAATGTTAACCACTCAGCACCATATTGGGACCTTGGTATAATGTCAGCCCTTCAATACCATGTTGGGACCTCGGTATAATGTCAGCCCCTCAATACCATGTTGGGACCTCAGTATAATGTCAGTCCCTTTTATCATGTTAAGACCTTGGTATAATGTCAGTCCCTCAACACCTTTTTGGGACCTCAGTATAATGTCAGTCCCTTAGCACTATAGTATAGGACTGTAGTATGAAGTCAGTCTCTGTTCATCATGTCATTCCCTCAGTATAATCCTAGAAATTGAGTATCTTTGGGTTTTGTTGTTGTTGTTTATTTGTTTATTGGGTTTTTGATCTTTTTGAGACAGGGTCTCCCTGTAGCCCCAGCTGTCCTGGAACGCACTAAGTAGACCAGGGTGGCCTTGAACTCACAGAGATCCTCCTGCCTCTGCCTCCCAAGTGCTAGGATTAAAGGCGTGCACCACCACACCTGGTTGGAACTGAGTATCTTATCACGCCAGCTCAGTATCATACACTGATACTGTAGCATTTACTGATACAGTGTCCTGTCAAGATCTCAGCATGTCTGGAAGTCAGTATGATATCAGGGACTCAGCCACATCCTGCCCTCTGAATCCTGTCAGGCCCTTAGCATCATGTTGGGACCACAGCACCACGTTAGAACTTCAGCATTGTGGCAAACCTCTGCTTTATGTCAGGGCTTGGTACCATGTCACTTCTCCAATACCATGTCAGACATCACTAACATGCCAGGACCCCAGCAGTGTGTCTTGTGTGGTGAGACCTCAGTGTCATGTCACAATCTCAGTATTTTGTTACATCCTCTGCACCATGTCAGGACTTTGGTACCAAGAGAGTACTTCAGTATCATGTCAGAACTAAGTGTCATGACGGGAGTTCAGCATCACGAGGGACCCCACAACATGTCAGGCATTCTGAACCATGTCAGCACTTCGGTACTATGTCAGGATCCCTGCATCATGTGAGGCCCTCTACATCATCATGTTATGTCCTTGCTATGATATTAAGACCTCAGCAACATGTCAGAAGGTTAGCATATGTCAAGTCCTTAGCAACATGTCATGATGTCTCTCAGTATCAGTTAAGACTTCATTATCATGTAAGTCCCCTAGTTTATGTAAAAAAGTCAGCATCAGTCATTCCCTCGGCAGGTACCATGTTATTTCCTCAGTATCATGTCGTGACCTCTTATCGTGTTAGTATTTCATTCTTCTAGTAGAACCTTAACATCACACCAGAACCTCAGCATTGTGTCTAGCACACAGGGTCACATTAGGTCCTAAGCCTCATACCAGGCCCTCAGCACAACAGCATGATCTTAGTATTGTGTCAGCACCTATGCAGCATACCAGGTCCCAAGATCATGTCAGGATGTCAGCATCATAGTGGGTCTTCAGTATCATATGAAGACCTTAGTATTATGCCAGTGCCTGTGTCATGTATGGACCTCAGCATCATGCAGCATCATGTCAGGTCTTCTCTGTCATGTCTGGACCTCAGGGTCACATCAGACACTCAGCACTGTGTCAGGACTTTGAGATTTCAGCAACGTGTCATACTTCGAGATCTCAGCATTGCATCAGACCATCAGGAGAATGTCAGTCTTAGAATCATGTCAGGACCTCAACATGAAGTGAGGACCATATCCGCCCTAATCTTATCAGGACCTCAGAATCATGCCAGGCTCTCACTATCATAGCTGAACTTCATTATCATATCAAGACCTCAGTATCATGTCAGACCCAGTACAGCATGGCAGAAACTCAGCATCCTGCCAGGTTTCAGTACCATCTCAGGCCTTGAACATGAGGCAATCACCTCAGCATCATGATAGGCACCCAGAGACATGTCAGGAGTGATGTCTACACCTCAGGGTCACATCTAAACCTCAGCATCACGTCAGGCTCTGAGCATCATGTGAAGCTCTCAGTATTATGTCAGGCCTTCTGAGTCATATCAGGCCCTTACAAATGTTACACAATGACAGCATTATCATGACGTCAGCAGTACCAAGACCTTGGAGATATATATATATATATATATATAGATTATAGATATAATTATTTAATATTTATAACGTTTACGTGACCCTCAGCATCTTGTCAAATCCTTAGCAACTATCTGGACTCTGCACCCTGTTGAGGACCTAATGTCATATACAGCTCTTAATATCTTGTCAGGACTTTGGGATCATATCCAGTTCCTCAGCATCATGTGAGGACTTTGGGATCACATCCAGTCCCCCAGCATCATGTGAGTATTTTGGGATCACATCCAGTCCCCCAGCATCATGTGAGTACTTTGGGATCACATCCAGTCCCTCAGCATCATGTGAGTACTTTGGGATCACATCCAGTCCCTCAGCATCATGTGAGTACTTTGGGGTCACATCCAGTCTTTCAGGATCATGTGAGTACTTTGGGATCACATCCAGTCCCCCAGCATCATGTGAGTACTTTGGGATCACATCCAGTCCCCCAGCATCATGTGAGTACTTTGGGATCACATCCAGTCCCTCAGCATCATGTGAGTACTTTGGGATCACATGCAGTCCCTCAGCATCATGTGAGTACTTTGGGATCACATGCAGTCCCTCAGCATCATGTGAGTACTTTGGGATCACATCCAGTCCCTCAGCATCATGTGAGTACTTTGGGATCACATCCAGTCTCTCAGCATCATGTGAATACTTTGGGATCACATCCAGTCCCTCAGCATCATGTGAGTACTTTGGGATCACATCCAGTTCCCCAGCATCATGTGAGTACTTTGGGATCACATCCAGTCCCTCAGCATCATGTGAGTACTTTGGGATCACATCTAGTCCCTCAGCATCATGTGAGTACTTTGGGATCACATCCAGTCCCTCAACATCATGTGAGTACTTTAGGATCACATCCAGAACCTCAGCATCATGTGAGTACTTTGGGATCACATCCAGTCTCTCAGGATCATGTGAGTACTTTGGGATCACATCCAGTCCCCAGCATCATGTGAGTCCTTTGGGATCATCGTTCGATCTTAGTCTTTGGGATCACATGCAGTCCCCAGCATCATGTGAGTACTTTGGATCACATCCAGTCTCTCAGCATCACGTGAGTACTTTGGGATCACATCTAGTCCCTCAGTATCATGTGAGTACTTTGGGATCACATCCAGTCCCTCAGCATCATGTGTGTACTTTGGGATCACATCCAGTCCTTCAGCATCATGTGAGTACTTTGGGGTCACATCCAGTCTTTCAGGATCATGTGAGTACTTTGGGATCACATCCAGTCCCTCAGCATCATATGAGTACTTTGGGATCACATCCAGTCTCTCAGAATCATGTGAGTACTTTGGGATCACATCCAGTCCCTCAGCATCATGTGAGTACTTTGGGATCACATCCAGTCCCTCAGCATCATGTGAGTACTTTGGGATCACATCCAGTCCCTCAGCATCATGTGAGTACTTTGGGATCACATGCAAGTCCCTCAGCATCATGTTAGTACTTTGGGATCACATCCAGTCCCCCAGCATCATGTGAGTACTTTGAGATCACATCCAGTCCCCCAGCATCATGTGAGTACTTTGGGATCACATGCAGTCCCTCAGCATCATATGAGTACTTTGGGATCACATGCAGTCTCTCAGGATCATGTGAGCACTTTGGGATCACATCCAGTCCCTCAGCATCATGTGAGTACTTTGGGATCACATCCAGTCCCTCAGCATCATGTGAGTACTTTGGTATCACATCCAGTCCCTCAGCATCATGTAAGTACTTTGGGATCACATGCAGTCCCTCAGCATCATGTGAGTGCTTTGGTATCACATCCAGTCACTCAGCATCATGTGGAGTCTTTGGGATTCACATGCAGTCCCTCACATCATGTGAGTACTTTGGGTCACATCCAGTCCCCATCAGCAATCACGTGATACGTGTGGGAATCACATCTAGTCCCCTCAGCATTCATGTGAGTACTTTGGAATAACATCCAGTCCCGCAGCTCATGTGAGGTACTTGGATCAAATCCAGGTCCCTCAGCAATCATGTTAGTACTTTGGGATCACATCCAGTCCCTCAGCATCATGTGAGTACTTTGGGCTCACATCCAGTCCCTCAGCATTATGTGAGTACTTTGGGATCATATCCAGTTCCTCAGCATCATGTGAGTACTTTGGGAGCACATCCAGTCCCTCAGCATCATGTGAGTACTTTGGGATCACATCCAGTCCTTCAGCATCATGTGAGTACTTTGGTATCACATCCAGTCCCTCAGCATTATGTGAGTACTTTGGGATCACATGCAGTCCCCCAGCATCATGTGAGTATTTTGGGATCACATCCAGTCCCTCCGCATCACCTGAAGTACTTTGGATCACATCCAGCTTCCCTCCAGCATGAAATGTGAGTACTGGGGATCACATGCGGTGGCCCTCAGCAGCATGTGAGTACTTTGGGATCACATGCAGTCCCCCAGCATCATGTGAGTATTTTGGGATCACATCCAGTCCCTCAGCATCATGTGAGTACTTTGGTATCACATCCAGTCCCTCAGCATCATGTGAGTACTTTGGGATCACATGCAGTCCCTCAGCATCATGTGAGTACTTTGGGATCACATCCAGTCCCTCAGCATCATGTGAGGACTTTGGGATCACATCCAGTCTCTCAGCATCATGTGAGTACTTTGGGATCACATCCAGTCCCTCAGCATCATATGAGTACTTTGGGATCACATCCAGTCTCTCAGGATCATGTGAGTACTTTGGGATCACATCCAGTCCCTCAGAATCACATGAGTACTTTGGGATCACATCCAGTCCCCCAGCATCATGTGAGTACTTTGGGATCACATCCAGTCCCCCAGCATCATGTGAGTACTTTGGGATCACATGCAGTCTCTCAGGATCATGTGAGTACTTTTGGATCACATCCAGTCCCCCAGCATCATGTGAGTACTTTGGGATCACATCCAGTCCCTCAGCATCATGTGAGTACTTTGGGATCACATCCAGTCCCTCAGCATCATGTGAGTACTTTGGGATCACATGCAGTCTCTCAGGATCATGTGAGTACTTTGGGATCACATCCAGTCCCTCAGCATCATGTGAGTACTTTGGGATCACATCCAGTCTCCCAGCATCATGTGAGTACTTTGGGATCACATCTAGTCCCTCAGCATCATGTGAGTACTTTGGGATCACATCTAGTCCCTCAGCATCATGTGAGTACTTTGGGATCACATCCAGTCCCTCAACATCATGTGAGTACTTTAGGATCACATCCAGTCCCTCAGCATCATGTGAGTACTTTGAGATCATATCCAGTCTCTCAGGATCATGTGAGTACTTTGGGATCACATCCAGTCCCCCAGCATCATGTGAGTACTTTGGGATCACATCCAGTCCCTCAGCATCATGTGAGTACTTTGGGATCACATGCAGTCCCCCAGCATCATGTGAGTATTTTGGGATCACATCCAGTCCTTCAGCATCATGTGAGTACTTTGGTATCACATCCAGTCCCTCAGCATTATGTGAGTACTTTGGGATCACATCCAGTCCCCCAGCATCATGTGAGTACTTTGGGATCACATCCAGTCCTTCAGCATCATGTGAGTACTTTGGGATCACATGCAGTCCCTCAGCATCATGTGAGTACTTTGGGATCACATGCAGTCCCTCAGCATCATGTGAGTACTTTGGGATCATATCCAGTCTCTCAGGATCATGTGAGTACTTTGGGATCACATCCAGTCCCTCAGCATCATGTGAGTACTTTGGGATCACATCCAGTCTCTCAGGATCATGTGAGTACTTTGGGATCACATCCAGTCCTTCAGCATCATGTGAGTACTTTGGTATCACATCCAGTCCCTCAGCATTATGTGAGTACTTTGGGATCACATCTAGTCCCTCAGCATCATGTGAGTACTTTGGGATCACATCCAGTCCCTCAGCATCATGTGAGTACTTTGGGATCACATCCAGTCCCTCAGCATCATGTGAGTACTTTAGGATCACATCCAGTCCCTCATGATCATGTGAGTACTTTGGGATCACATTCAGTCCCTCAGCATCATGTGTGTACTTTGGGATCACATCCAGTCCCTCAGCATCATGTGAGTACTTTGGTATCACATCCAGTCCCTCAGCATCATGTGAGTACTTTGGGATCACATGCAGTCCCTCAGCATCATGTGAGTACTTTGGGATCACATGCAGTCCCTCAGCATCATGTGAGTACTTTGGGATCACATCCAGTTCCTCAGCATCATGTGAGTACTTTGGTATCACATCCAGTCCCTCAGCATTATGTGAGTACTTTGGGATCACATGCAGTCCCCCAGCATCATGTGAGTATTTTGGGATCACATCCAGTCCTTCAGCATCATGTGAGTACTTTGGTATCACATCCAGTCCCTCAGCATTATGTGAGTACTTTGGGATCACATGCAGTCCCCCAGCATCATGTGAGTATTTTGGGATCACATCCAGTCCTTCAGCATCATGTGAGTACTTTGGTATCACATCCAGTCCCTCAGCATTATGTGAGTACTTTGGGATCACATGCAGTCCCTCAGCATCATGTGAGTACTTTGGGATCACATCCAGTCTCTCAGAATCATGTGAGTACTTTGGGATCACATCCAGTCCCTCAGCATCATGTGAGTACTTTGGGATCACATCTAGTCCCTCAGTATCATGTGAGTACTTTGGGATCACATCCAGTCCCTCAGCATCATGTGAGTACTTTGGGATCACATGCAGTCCCTCAGCATCATGTGAGTACTTTGGGATCACATCCAGTCCCTCAGCATCATGTGAGTACTTTGGGATCACATCCAGTCCCTCAGCATCATGTGAGTACTTTGGGATCACATGCAGTCCCTCAGCATCATGTGAGTACTTTGGGATCACATCCAGTCCCCCAGCATCATGTGAGTATTTTGGGATCACATCCAGTCCTTCAGCATCATGTGAGTACTTTGGTATCACATCCAGTCCCTCAGCATTATGTGAGTACTTTGGGATCACATTCAGTCCCTCAGCATCATGTGAGGACTTTGGGATCACATCCAGTCTCTCAGGATCATGTGAGTACTTTGGGATCACATGCAGTCCCTCAGCATCATGTGTGTACTTTGGGATCACATCCAGTCCCCCAGCATCATGTGAGTACTTTGGGATCACATCCAGTCCCTCAGCATCATGTGAGTACTTTGGGATCACATGCAGTCCCTCAGCATCATGTGAGTACTTTGGGATCACATGCAGTCCCTCAGCATCATGTGAGTACTTTGGGATCACATCCAGTCCCTCAGCATCATGTGAGTACTTTGGGATCACATTCAGTCCCTCAGCATCATGTGAGTACTTTGGGATAACCTCTAGTCCCTCAGCATCATGTGAGTACTTTGGGATCACATCCAGTCCCCCAGCATCATGTGAGTACTTTGGGATCACATCCAGTCCCTCAGCATCATGTGAATACTTTGCATAGCATCAGGTCATAGTTGCTTTACAATGGAGATCCCTCTCTGTCCCAATTCCTTTTCCCACTTAACAGAACACCTCACTCCTGGCCCAACCACCCCTTTCCCCTCTCTCCAGAATGTTCCCCATGATGCTCGCCGAGCAGAAGGCAAAGTTGTAAAGGAAGGTCAAGACACTCAGACACATCTATGTTTATTTTTTTTTTCCTGCCAGAAAATTTCAAGAATTACACCAAAAAATACTTCAGCCTCTGCTACCTACTGACAAAAATACAGCACAAAATTATAAAGCGCTCTGTGGTTTTGCTAGGGACAATTTGTTAATCTGCTTCAGATGACAAATGAATTTACAGGTGACTCAAGGTGATGGGAGGATGGGGGAGGGGGGAGGGAGAATCAGATGAGAGTACTTGGCAGGATGGTTGGAGCGAGCTACTCTTACTCCCCAGCTGTGGAATACAATGATTTCAGCAACATAGCAAGCCACAAAAGTACCCTTTAAATGGCCTGTTGGAGATACATCAGGAAACAGTTAACACTTCTCAAATAAGCAGTTCTCCTGGCCAACTCTGGCCCCCTTGGTTTAGAGCCAGCACCTCCATAGAAAAAGGCCTTTCTGAAGCGTTTAGTGAGGGCAAGAGGGCCCCTGCTAGGGTGCCATGGAGCAGGAGGCCTGGTGAATGTGTCACACTACCTCCTTATCAGAGGCTTCTAGAACATGGTTGGGGAGTATGGACACATGTCTGCTGTCAACACACCAAAGAGAGTGAAAGAGAGTCGCTGTTTTCTGCATTTGGAAATGGGCTGTTATTGCAGGCCCAACCTTCAAGTCTCCTTCTGGCTGTCACTTGAATTTCTTGGTTATAATCCAGCTGCTTGCTGCTGCCATTAGCACTTTAGGAAACACACACACACACACACACACACACACACACACATTTAAAAACCCATGCCTATGCTTCTTGTTTGGCTCAGGGCTACCTGCCTGACCTGGGTCTTCACCACCTCTCCTCTCTTCTGTGCCCCTCTACCCCTGCCATCTCAAAAACATGGGCAGCGTCTAGATATACACCTGCAAAAACAAGAGAAGACAAAAATCTACCCATGCCATCTTTGCTGATGCAAAACATGCACACAGAGAGAGCACGTGGAGCCAGGTCTGAGCCCCGTGCCGCCTCCCCCAAGTTTGCACTCATTCTGCAAACTCTCTGCTGGTGCCTTCCTGGCTTGGAGATGCCAACATCACCTTTCTCTCCATCTCAGCCTGTTCCACCTTGCCGTGTTCCTATCCTGCAGGCCACAGGCAACCCCAACAGCCCATTCCATGTCACGCACATATTCTGATGCCCACACCGAAGCTAGTGTCTTGTCTAAGAAGCCCAGAGAGGCTGTGCTCTTGGGCGCGCGGCAGGGCCTTCCACACGGAGCCCGTTGCATGCTTTCCACTTCCTCTGGCTCTCTTTTTCTGTTTCTAAATTTTTCCTAATAAAGAATAAGCAGTGGCTTTGAAAATATCTTACATGGGAACAATCAACACAAAACATGCCTTTGTACATGAGCCTGACTTGGGTACGAATCAACAATACCAAGGGACAAAAAGAAAGATTGATTCAGACAACTCCAGTGCACAATATTTTTGGAGAGCTCTCCCCAGATCCCATCCTGCCCCACCCCCACCCCATACCCCAGCAGTACAGTGTTATCTTGTAGCTCCAGCTTGGCTTAGCCAGTGGGGGGTGTTCCTCTCTCCATCACCACCCCCATCCTGGCTGGGCCAGGCCTCTAGTGGCCCTGGGTCTTGGGTGGCTTGGGCTCATGGATGACGGCAGCTGCCGACAGCCATGGCCCAATGGCCCGGGCGGTGCTCTGCTTGGCCACACTGTAGTGGCTGATGACTGTGTAGAAGCGGCTTCTGGAGTTGGGGTCCTGGGACGAGTAGTAAGCATCCAGTGAGGCCGGGATACAGCGCTTGTGCTGGGGAAGAAAAAGACAAGAGTCAGGAGTAGTTGGCTGGGCGCCTTCCAACCACTCTGCCATCCCGTGCAGGCATTCTGGCTCTACCCGGCTCTCCTCCGCACCACAAGGGACAGCATACACCTGAGCCTGACCAGAGCGGGCCTGCCCCAACATCCACCATCACCACCTTCAAAACTACTACAGAAACCAGAGGAAATGAAGCTAAGGTTGGTAGCGATGGAAGGCCAGGCTCATCTGTTGAGTGGCTTTCTGACCGTAGTAACTACAGATAGCACCCCACCAGGCCCTCTTATCTGGTCCCTAGTTTCTCCCTGTGTCAGTGTCCCCAAACGACTATTTCATGTCCTTTGTTTTATACATGTATCTCTTTTCTCAAATCAAAGTTCTTCATTCTTAATATTAATATGCATTTGCATTATCCTAATGTGTGTGTGTGTGTGTGTGTGTGTGTGTGTAATGATCGCTAACACCAACGTTACTGCTCTGAGTGAAGTTTATACTGAATGAATGTTGCTATTTATCAATATCCTTAGAATATAGACAGTTCTTGGGGTTGGAGAGATGGCCTAGAGGTTAAGAGCGCCTACTGCTCTTACAGAGGACCCAGGTTCGATCCCCAGCACCCACATGGCAGCTGAGAACCATCTGAAACTCCAATTCCAGGAGAACTCCAGTTCCAGGGGAATCCGAGACCATCTTCTGACCTCTGCGGCATTGCATGACACAGGTACACAAACCTGCATGCAGACAGTACATTCATACACATACAGAAATAAATAAATAAATAAATAAATAAATAAATAAATAAATAAAAGTTCTCCTTGACACATTTAAAAAAGAAAAGAATATAGACAGTTCTCTGCTTCTAAATGTTTGACTTGGGAGTTTTCAACTTTAGGATGATACCAACATGTGCCCATACAATCCTTATGTTTTCCAACCCAGCACAATAATTAATAAATTGCACAGGATACTCAGTATTACAACATAGCCTTTGTTCTGGATAGTTTTGTCCATCTGTAGGCCAGTATAAGGTTCTGAGTCAAGCTATATTAAGCTAAGCTCTGGTTGGGCAGGTTAGACACATTGAAGGCATTTTCAATTTACAATGAGTAGTTTATCAGGTCAAAGCCCTACTGTAAGCAAAGAAGCATGGGTATCTTCCACTGAGATTCCACAGTCCATATATTGAATCCTGTGGTGATTTGAGATACTTATTTTTCTTTGTTGAGATCATGTCCTCCACTCAGTACAGTGTTCTTTGTTTGGCTTCTTTTTATTTAATTTATAGTTTTTTTCCTATTGATTTATCAAATAAGTCAATAATTTATATATATTTAAGACAAACACATAACAATATACTTCCAGGCAAGTTATGTGGCTATCCCTGCTCTCTCCCTTCCCTCTGAGTGTCCATATTTGGTATGTTAAAATTTTATCCCTTTAGAAGTTCTTTCTGGGGTGCTGGAGAGATGGCTCAGCAGTTAAGAGCACCAACTGCTCTTGCAGAGGACCCAGGTTCGATTCCCAGCACCCATATGGCAGCTAAGAACTATCTTTAACTCCAGTTCCAGGGGAATCCGATGCCCTCTTCTGACCTCCACGGCATTGCAAGACATGGGTGCACCAAACTACATGCAGACAGTACATTCATACACATAAAAAAAAAAGAAGTTCTTTCTGAAAATAATAAGCAAATTCTTTTTGCCTCCCTGTGCTGGACAGTTTTAGTTGTCAACTTGACATACCTGGGTGGAGAGAATCTTAATGGATTGGCTTGTGGCCATGTCTGTGGGATATTTTCTTGATTGTGGAGTGATGTGGGAGGGCCCACTCCTGGGTGGTGCCACCCCTGGACAGGTGGTCCTGTGTTGTATAAGAAAGCATGCTGAGCACAGGCCAGAGGAACAAGCCACTAATCAGGGTTCCTCCATGGCCTGTGTTTCAGTCCCTCTAGGTTCCTGCCCTGAGTTCCTACCTTGGGCTCTCTCAGTGATAAACTGTGACTTGGGAGATATAGGATAAAATAAATGCTTTCTTTCTCAAGTCGTTTGGGTCGGTGTTTTTATCAGGGCAACAGAAAGTAACTAAGACCCTCCCTGGTTTTCATGCACAAGTAGAAGCTTCTTTCCTTTACCCATATGATCTTGGAGGGAAGCCTATGTCACACGCCAGGTAGCTTTCCCTTGCTGTCACAATTCTACAGAATCCCATTGTGTGAGCAAAGCGTCATCTATTCAGCTGTTTCCAATGCTTGCTGTTTTCATTCTTTCAGAACTTCAGCTTTTATCCCTTAAGAGTGTCCCTCTAGGAAGTCATGTAGTGGAACCAAAGGATACATGCTTTCAATTTGGAACATCCCCCATTCGATCCTCCCACTTTGGAACATCTTCATAGTTGTGAAGTCTTGGGAAATCCTCTTAACGAAATGCTCTTAACTTTATTACCTCTTTCATAAACTAGGGACAATAGAACCTATTTTCAGAATGGTGGTGTGGTTTTGTTGAGATAACATTTTTTGCAAATAGTCTGGTATATAATAAAACCCCAGCAAATGGTGATTATAAATATTAACACCATCACCGATTTCTGATTTAAAACAGATTCCGACCTGATTGCAACTAACATGCATTGAGAGTCCATTATTCAACAGGCTTTTTATTAACCTGTTTCCTGGATAGGCACCACAAGTCCCCATTTAACAGGAATGGGGATGCCCAGGAGAGAAACATCAAATAGCCTCTAAGGCAGACCATCCAGTGTTTGAAGGAAGGAGAGCAGGTAAAGCAATGGTCAGGAGGAAAGAGATCCAGACAATCAGGGTTCTTCTAGCCACAGGCTGGGTAGGAAACCTCAGGAGAATCTGCTTCTTCATGCCTCTTTAAGAGTACATGAAGTAAGGACTCAGCTTTCCTAGCCGGGAAGACCCACACAAAGCAGATGTTTGCAAAGATGGAAAAGTCAGCCTCCAGGGTCCGAGCGCTTCCTTCGTGGCTAAAGTCCAGCCTGAAGTTGGCTCACCTGGTGACCTCAGGATGGGAACTCTAGTACCTGCCTGTGACAGTCCTTCAGGAAAACTTGAAAGCTCTCCTCCAGGCACAAGTTGTGTTTAAAATAGTCCATGGGGGAGATTACCATACCTGAAATATGTCCACCAGGAACAGAAGATGTTGATAAACCCTCCGACTGTTGGCAATAACTTAGCACCATCCACCTGCCCAAATCCCTTACCTTATAGACAAATCCCTCTGGGCAGCTGTGGTCATAGGTGAAGGCTTTGTAAACCACCAGGAACACGATGCAGGCAAGGAAAGCAAGGGCCAGGCTGACAAGAATGGTGACCTGAGAGAAGATAAAATAGAGAGTCACACAGCTCAACTCTGTAGCTTCAGTCTGTGTGTGCAGCCTTCTGCACCTGGCATATGGTGTGTGGAAATGCCAGGGTCCAGGGACCTAATGAACTGGCTATATCTCAGCTTCGTCATTAACTAAAATTTATGTGGTCCTGAGAAAACTTGCACGTTATGAGCCTCAGTTTCTCCCTTCCACAGAAAAAACTATAAAGCTCTTTCTTGACTCCACATGTGATTTCCCCCTTACTCTTTCTGTTAAGAGTACGTAGAGTGGCAGGGTGGGGGGTGATCATGAAGCCATTACTTCCGGGGCTTCCTGACTTCATTTACCACCATGCCCCATCACCACCACTGATTCCAGTCTCCGACATCAACTGCTCGCTTTGCCTCTACTTGGACCCCTGACACTCCCCTTGAATGCACTCCATACCCACCATCCTCCCACGCCAACCCTACAGCTGTCTTCTTCCGACTGCAGGAAATACCAACTCCACCATGGTAGTCATCAGACCAGAACCTTGAAGTCATCCATCTCTGCCTTTAAACACGTCCATAATCTGGCTTTTTTTGTTCAGCCTGTCAGAAGCCATGTCACCCCTTACCTGCAGTATTGACGCAGCCTTTCAAACCAGCAGCTTCCTTGCTCACTACGGTACATTTGACACACAACCAGAAAAAGCCTTGGAAATTTTTAAGTTAAGTCATGTCCTCTTTCTGTTATGAAGAATGACATCTTCGCCAACCTGTCCAGTAAAAGCTCAACTCTTAGTCATTATGGACAAGCAAGTTTAAAAAATTGCAATGCCAAATCGAGGCGACATAGCACTTATTAGAGAGGATTAATGACTAATTTCAGAGGGCCTTCCAGGTTTAAGCCATGTTTATCCTATTACAAATTTCCAAAGGGGAAAAGTGACCCCCACAATACTAGGGCATCTGGAATTATTGGCAGGATTTGTGCATTATTTTAAAAAAAGCTGACAGCCTATTGAGTTAGTTGGCCTAGGAATTCAGCAGCATTCTCTCATGAAGAGAAAGTTCTCTTGGATTTGGGGTAGAGTCTCCATCCTACCTTTTCCCCTGAGGCATGTTTCTAAGGGCAGGAAAAGACAGGAATCTACGATGCCCCAAATGTGTGGAGTTGCCTGGTGGCCACTTTAAATCCTGGATGGGAGGAATTCGAAAAGGAAAAGAAAGTGGCTATAAAAGGGGATCAGGGGCTAGAGAGATGGCTCAGTGGTTAAGCACACTACCTGCTCTTGCAGAAGACCTGGGTTTGATTCCCAGCACCTACATGGCAGTTAACAACTGTTTCTAACACCAGTTCCAGAGAATCTAATGCCCTCTTCTGATCTCTGTAGGCATTGCACAACACAGGTGCTCCTACCTACATGCAGGCAATACACTCATATGCATAAGATAAAAATAATAAATAATGGGGCTGGAGAGATGGCCTAGTGGTTAAAAGCGCTGACTGCTCTTGCAGAGGACCCGGGTTCGATCCCCAGCACCCACATGGCGGCTGAGAACCATCTTTAACTCCAGTTCCAGGGGAATCCAACATCCTCTTCTGACCTCTGTGGCATTGCACAACACAGTGCACAAACCTGCATGCAGACAGTACATTCATACACAAAAAATAAATAAAATTAAAAAATATTAAAAAAGAAGAGGGTCAGGTGGAATCTCTTGGATGAACACAGTATGTGAGAGATTCCACACATGTATGTGTGAAGGTCCACTTTAAACTACTGTCAATGCAGTGTGTTGTCCCATCCATCCCCTCCATTACCTAAGCCCTCTGTTGAAGCCTGTGGAAGCCTCCCAGGCAGGGTTGGGGTGATCGCACTTTAAGAAGAGATGAGACAGAGATCAGACCCAGGTCGTTAGGTTGGACATAGAGCCAGAATGCAGAAGCCCATGGAAGCTGACTCTGGAGTGAGAGATGTTGCCCTTTTTGACCCTTGAAGCTGAAGGAAAGGGGGATCCCCCAGAACCATCACACACCAATGCTAGGACCTGAGAGCAGCTGGTCAGGAAGTGTTTAGGTTTTAGCTATAAAGAAACCTCAAATTTCCAGATTGTCCAATAGCCAAAAGACAGAAACAGTCCAAAAGTTTGGCCCAACAACTTCTGAATGGATAATCAGATGTTGTGCAATGGGCCCTCCATATTTGAAGATTCCACATTCATGGATTCAATCAACTGAAAACAAAAATATCCAGAAAGGTAAATTTTGTTGGTACTGAACATGTTACGGACTTTTTTGGTCAATGTTTCCTAAACAAGACAATGTAGCAACTATTTACACATCATTTACATTGTATCAAGTATTATAGGAAGTCTAGAGGTAATTTCATATGCACAAGAAGATATGCAAAGGTCACACACAAATATAAGGGACTTACACATCTGAAGATTTTAGTATTCACAGGGGGGGACCTCCCCCATGGATCTTGATAGATGGTGTGTATCTATATAATGGGATATCGTTCAGTCATAAGAGGAGATGAAATTGTGTTACAGATGTAGATAGACCTCAAAACCATTATATAAAATAAAAGAAGCCAGCTATAAAAGGTCATATATTACAAAATACCCAGAATAGGTTCAACTACAGAGACAGAAAACACATAGATAGTTGCCAGGGGCTGACGGTGGAGAACAATGGGGAATTATTCCAAATGGGTACCAGTTTCCATTTGAGTGATGAAAATGTTTCAGAACTAGATGGGGGTAGTGGTTGCAGAGTACTGTGAGCATTCTAAATGCCACTGAACGAATAGTTCATTTTAAAGAGATTAATTCTACAGTGCGTGGATTTTACATCAAGTTTTAAATGTCAGACCTGAGGCAGCACCCTGCCTCAGGGGTGGGAGCCATTTCTCTAAGTGGTAACTCTATCCTAGACCCGAAAAATGCTTCTAGCATCCTCTCAGGCCCAGCCAAGTACTTCTCACCAAAGCAGGACACACACACAGTCACAGCCGCATTTGTGGCAATGACATGGTTATAGACCTCAGGTGTGCAAAGGAGGAAACAGAGCACAGCCCCCCCATCTCGCCACCACCAGCAACCCCAGGCGGGTCTAGGGGGTCCTGGGAGTCTTCCATTTCAATGACAATGTGTGACCACAGCCCCTGACCGAACAGAGGCCTTGTCTTTTTGACAAATTCGGGACGGGAGCAGAGTAAGATGTTTAACCACACATGGACCCAGAAGCATGCACTCAGGGTATGATTCCCAGGTCCTTGCTACTAGCAGGTTAAAGAAGAGTGCTCAGCATGTCCACGGTCAGCACAGAGCTTTCCCGTTCCCAACCCTTCCGGAGAGGAGCAGGGTCTGATTTACCAGTGTTACCAGAGATGACCGTGCAAGCAGAGGGGCCTTCAGCCAAAACCAATGGGAAAGGGAGAGAAAGGAAAGCTGGGATGATGGAAGGACGTCGTCCTCAGGTGCTGTGGTTTCGAGTCCCACTTCAGGGGAACTTTTGAATGCTAACATCTTATTTCCCTGCTCCTATGGATTCTAATTTAATGGACAAGGGCCAAGTGGGCCCGGGCTGGGGGCAGGATTTTAAATCTTCCATTGAACTGTAAAATACACCCATAGAAGAGACTGACTCCTGTGTGCTATATGGATCTGGGATCTCAAGGGGCTGTGCATTTTTTTTTTTTTTTTTGGTCTTTTTGAGACAGGGTCTCCCTTTTAGTCCCAGCTGGCCTGGAGCTCACTCTGCATACCAGGCTGGCCTTGAACTCACAGAGATCCCCCTGCCTCTGCCTCCCAAGTGCTGGAATTAAAGGCATGCTCCACCATGCCCGGCCAGGGCTGTGCATTTTATCACTGTTGGAGCTGTGCATTTTTTCATCATTGGGACATTTAAACAATGCTGGCCTTCTGCCCCAATTAGCCAATGATGTCAGAATATCTGGGGTGGAGTCCAAGCCTTGGGATGTCTGGAAGTCCCTGGCCTCTATGAATGCTAGCATCAAAGGTCTAGTGCTGAGTGGACACTGGGGTGCCACCTGCCCCTGTATGTGATTCTGCCCACCAAGCTAGCTTGTTTCACATGATCCATAACCTGGAATCTGGGCGAATGGATGTCATCTTGTCTGAAGAAGAGTCTTTCTCCCTATCTTGACTTTTTATAGCTTCTGCAACTGGAGCTGGTCACTCCTTAACAGCTGAGGGATGCTAGGAAGTATGAGCCAAGTGCAGAGTCTGGGTGAGACAGACAGACGGACAGATGACAGATGAGCATGGAACTTGTAGCACAGGAGGGTGCTCTGGACCAAGGTCATTGCCACACAGGGCTCTGAACCTAACTTGGAGTGGGGAATGTGACAGTACAGATAACTGCAGAGCACTCCGGGACAACAAGACAGAGGGCTCTGGGCAGAAGAATGTATATTTGTCAGGGAGCAGTTGGAAAAAGCACGGGCCACTTGAAGCCTGGTAGGTTTGGCTCAGAAGAGGAGAAGTGGTTTCGGGGGAAGAACAGACTGGACGTGGAGTCCTAACTCAGGGTGGCAGTGTGCCGTTGAAGGTTTTAAGCAGGGAAGTGACAGGACCAAAATCAGGCTTTGGAAAGGTGGCTGTGGAGGTGCGTGGGGGGGGGGGCAGGACTGGAGGGCCTGAGAGCCTCTGGGAGGTCAATGCCTTAGGGAACCCCAAATGCCAGTCAGCCTGGACAGCAGAGTGGGACAGCTGAGGGCCTGGGGCCAAGTCTGCCTTGGCCATCGAAGCTGGGGAGATGGTCAGCAAGCTGGAGATTTCAGACTGGGCTCTGCAGTGAGATTGTTCTACAGGTGGAAGCCTTGGTTTCCCTGAGCCAGGCTCTTTCTTACTGGCAGATTTGTGGAATTCAGAGGCCCCTTGCACATGATCACTGAAGCTAAGACCTCCCGAATGGCAGGGCGAGTCTCAGCCCACAGGAGAGAAACTCCCATTTCCCACCCCCAGAAGCTCTCTGATCATGAGGACCCTGCTCCACAGCAGTAAGTATGGACTTGGTTTACACCAAGATGTTCTGAAGTTCCTGGCTTCACCCCCGGAATTCAACACTGCCTGGGACCAGCAAGGAGCAGCAGTGTGAGGAGACCGCATAACAAGATCCACCCCTGCCAACGGCCTCTGTCCCCAGTTTCTGGCTCCTGCCTCACTCCCTGACTTCCCCAGTGTGCACTGATCACAAGGTCAGCTCTGAGCCAAATGGCAGGAGGCAGGCAGGGCTACCAGGAGTGCACGGCCAGCGGTCAGAGTCAAACAAGCAGCTGACCAAGTAACAACCCACATCGCAGGGCAGCGTGTGAGACAGTGTGCAAGGCAGGGAAGAAGGAAGGAGCCAGGCACAGTGTGGCCCTGGGCAGAACATTCCAGACTGTCCAGAGATTTTATGAAGGAAAAGACAAGGAGGCAGCCTGGAAGGAGCGGCCCTGTGGCATGGGGCTAAAGGAGGCAGCGCTGCAGCAGGAGGAGAAGAGAGGCCGTGTCATCCTGTCACACAGGTACATAGACACATACATACACACAGAGATACATGCAGACATATATAAATCTACACATAGAGATGTACACACATATACATAGAAACACAGAGACATATGTACACCTACACATCTATAACACAGAGATACACACCGACACACATAGACACATATAAATTCACACATAGGTGCACACACATATCTATTCATACATATATACAGAGATACACACATATATACTTCCAAAGCCATGCACAAACATATATACACTCCCATGGTCATATATATATATATATATATATATATATATACACACACACATACATTTTCATAAGTCATACATACACATATATATACACCTACATTCCCACAGCCATATACATACATACATTTCACAGTTATACACACATATTCATGACAAACATACATACATACACACATGTATATACACATAGCACACTTGAATATATACACATGTGTATCTACAACACACATCTATGCTTAGACACACACACACATACACACACGCACACACACTCCCACGTCCAGATATAAGCATGCACACATGGTCCAAACCACACTGTATTCAGGTGGAACAAAGGCAGACCCTGCCCTACTTTGCCTTCTGTTACTTTCCATATCATTTTCTCAGTTCTGCCTACATGTTTGCACACATGAAAGCCCCTTCATGTACTGGGCAGAGGCAAGAAGTTGGTGAGTTATAGGCACATATAAGTGAGTTACATACACACAAATACATATACATGTAGTGAGTCACATACACACAAATACACACATATACATGTAATGAGTTACATACACACAAATACATATACATATAGTGAGTCATGTACACACAAATATACATGTAGACACATACACATTTATACATATGCACACTTATACACTCATACCTACGCAGAGAGACACATATGCATAGATGCACTCATACATAGACACATAATACAGACACACAGAGAACACACACATAAACACAGAGAGACATATACACACAGACACATGCATACACACATACACGCAGCTTGGGTTCCATAGTGAGACCCTGTCTCAGAATTGAAAAATCAGGGCTGGAGAGACGGCTCAGTGGTTAAGGGCACTGGCTACTCTTCAGAGGACTCAGGTTCGATTACCAGCAGCCACATGGCAACTAACAGCTAACTGTCTGTAACCTGGTTCCAGGGGATCCAATGCCCTCTTCTAACCTCCCCAGGATTGCACAGCATGGGTGCACTTACATACATGTACATATAAAATTAAAAAGTAATAAATATATTTAAAAAAAACAAAAAAGCCTTAGAAAGAATTTGAATTTGAATTTGGCTTGGTATGTGCAGCACCCATGACTCCTCCGAAAGTGTTTGAGGTCAGAGAGAGACTGGATTTAAACTGCACGGTGGGGTCAGCAATCTGCAAAGCTGTGCTGAAGCTCTTGACCTCCTTCCAGAGCTGGGACCATGCAGCTGCACAGAGGCCCTAGCAGCGGCAACAGCTGAACCAGAGGCTAAAAGTTAGTGGGTGTGTGCTCCAGCCCACCCGGCAGCAGCCCAGCAGCTCCTTTTCTGACAGCGCACACATTTCTCTTTCCCTCTGTCAGTGTAGTGAGCCCCCTTGCTAGATCTACCACCACTGGCTGCTCCTCAGTCTCCTGCCTGAGGGCTTGCGGCTTCCTTACGGAAGGAGCCCTTCCTCAGCAATGCAGTCTTAGCACAGCGGGCAAGGCCCCGCCAGCCCCCGTTTGCTGCCTGGTCTCCAGTTCCTTCCTACTCTCTGTCCATCCTAGACGTCCTCAGATCAAGGACGGCCTCTTATCCCCATCTTCCCCCAAGTCCTCCGGCAACATTAAGCTCCTCACTGACCACCTAGGCTCCCTGAGAACCTTCACTGGCTCAGAACCAACCTCATCTGTCTGCTGCCCCTCTTGGGAGGAGGTGTGCATTGACATTCACTTCCACTCACTGCACAGACTAAGCACCAGCTGCTGTTCTCTCTCTGACCGCCCTATGAGGTAGATACCATTGTAGCCATTTAGTGACTAAAGCACAGAGAGGCTGTATCCTTTTCCTGAGGACACACAGTCCATCCAGCAGTGTACCCAGGAGCCTGACTCTGTGTGTGCCATGCTCCTCAGTGTAGACAGAGCACGTGCTCCTCCACTGTGCGCTGGCTGTGAAGCCCTGCACCAGTGACAATTCTGCACACTGGGCAGACAGTGCTAAGCACTCTGAGGAGGCTCCTGCGCGTGGACTCCAGCTTTGATCTCTGTGAAGAGCTTCTTGTTCTGTAAAAGGGGGTCAGGTGGACTGTGCAGGTGAGTCCCTAGGGCAGGTGGGGGCTGGCCCCCCAAATTTATGCCCACATCTTAACTTCCAGAGCCCATAAATAATATCTTACTTAGGAAACTTGGCTTTGTGCATGTGATAAAGTCAAGGATCTTGAGATAAAATCATTCTGGACCTTAACGCCCTGGAGACGACTCAGATAAAGACAGTCACACAGGGGAAGGAGAGGCAGTGTGGAGATGGAGGTAGAGGCAGAGGGATGCAACCACAATCAAGACCACCGGAAGTCCCGGCAGCTGAAGAGGCCGGGAGAAGCCTTTCCCTGGAGACTTCTCGGGGACTCTGGCCCTGTCTACACCTTGGTTTTGAACTTCTGGCCTCTGTAACTATGAGAGGAAAAAATTCTGTTATATTACGAATGCCACAGAGGTTATGGTCACTTGTCGTGGCTCCTATGGGGACTGATACGGCCACTTCCGTATGCCTGGCTGCAGAGCTCCTCTGTTCCTCCACGTTGTCTGCCGTGGTTCCCCATCAGGTCCTCCGGAAGTTCACATCAAATTTCACCTCTCTTGAAAGCTCTCCTTGCCTGGATGCACTTAGTTGCCCTTTAAACATCCTTCCAGCACTTGACACCAGCTCCCGGACAAGGCTGCACTGTGCGGGTGTGGGGGGGTGGGGGCTAGGGAGGCATGGGAAGGAAGAGAGAGAGGACGTGGGTGGTCTCTACAGCCCCAGCTTCCAGCCTGGAACCTGGCACAGTGGAGAGGGCACTGGTGTGAAGACTGAATGAGAAGATGCCTCTGAATTCCTGACTTGCTATAAGTGCCGTTTGCACAGCCTCCTTTTTTCATTATTTTTATTTTATGGGTATGAGTGTTTTGCCTGCATGTGTGTATGTGCACCACATGCATGCAATGCCTACGGATGCCAGAAGAGGGTGTCAGATCCCCTGGAACTGGAGTTACAGATGGTTGTTAGCCACCATGTGAGTGCTAGGAACTGAATCTTGGTCCTCTGCAAGAACAGCCAGTGCTCTCAACCACTGAGCCACTTCTTTGCCCCCATGTATTTGCTCTCTTAACCCTCAACCTGGTCCCAGAGGCTCAGCCATGGTTCTTACTGTCAGAGCTGGAAACTGAGGCACAATGGTGTCCAGAACTTGTTTACTGAAGGAGCAAGACCTGCCCCTGATGCCTGAGCATCTTTCTGCGGCCTCTTCCTGCGGGTTACCCCACAAGCTCTGCTAATAGTTCCTCTCTTTGCAGCTGTGCTTGCTCACAGGTGGGCAATGAATTGTGATTCGACCTGCCAGGCAAATACAGGCTTATTCTAGGAGCACACATCACTGCGGATGTTAGAAAGAGGATGGAGGAGAGCAAAAGCCATCCACTGTCTGCCAAGCCAGGCTGCTGATCTAGGATCCTGCCTGGGGAAGCAGGAGCCTCATTAACATTCAGGCCCTGCAGCCTCTCTGTACCACTGTATCCAACAAAGCATCCTTTCTTATGAAGAGGGCAAATCCTGGAAGCCTCAAAGCAATAGAAGCACTCACATTGGGGAAATTAAATTTCCCAGAGACAGAGCTGCCTCACAGATGTGCCTCTACTGTATGTGGCGTCTGGAACCTGCAGAGACACTGTCTTGCCAGCTGCCACCTTTTCTTGCCCCCCTCCCCTCCTGGCAAGATTCCAACAATGGGGTCTAGTGGAACAGGAGAGGGGACCAGATCCTCTCAATTCCAGCCGATGCCACCCTGGCTTTCTTCTTAGTGTCAAGCAGTGCAGAGAACAGAGCCTTGGAAGCCAGGCCGTCTGGATGGAACCCCGAGCTGTATGCGTCTGGTAGGTCGCCTGGCTTTGGGACCCTCAGCTAACTTCTCAAGTGGGGACATTGGTGAGTCTTCACAATGGCACAACAAAGCCTTCAGGTTGCCTGGCTCAGGGTAGATGTTCAGTGTCTCACAGGAACAACCTTAGCATCTGTGTCCAGCTGAGTGCAGCTCTGTGGGCAGGCACTATGGATGTGCCCATTTTATAGATTTGTCAGAGGCAGACAGAATGACTACATATTGTAATGGGCAGAGTAGAGACTGGAACTCAGGTCTGGGTAGCTCAGAAGTCCAGTTGACCATCCAAACATTTGCCTGTCTACAAACCTAAAACCACACTGGAGTTTATTTTTGTTGAAAACTTGTTACAGCTGGGGATAGAGCCCAGTTGGAGAGTGCTCGCCTAGCATGTACAGGGTCCTAGTTTTGATGACAAGGACTGTAAATAATAAATATAAATAAATTCAAAAGTATAGTGTACCTTCATCATAAAAACACCGGTTGTAACCCTACCTCTCATGCTCACTTCATATACATATTTGCTTCTGGCTCCTAGTCACATGTGTCCTACCCTGCGGCTTGGCTTATTCTCTCCCATCCAATTTGACACATGGTCCCTCTAGTTTTCTGGGGGTGGAGGTGATTGAGAACAACTGCATTTGCTAATTCTGGGCCATTGAGAACCCTTGACTTTGCTACCTGTAACAGTTCTAAATTACTACACTAACCTACCCCAAGGGTCATGGTGCACCCAACACAGGACAGCGGGAGAGGAAGAGCCACGTGACTTCAAAGGGAAGAACACAGTTCCAGGGACCTCTTGCTGCTCTGCCGGGGCCCACCAGGCCTGCTCAGTGCTTCTGTAACACCAGGGCTTGGGATGTGACACTGTCACCATCACATGGACTCTGTGGGCAGGACCAGTCTGTCTCTGGGCTTCCTCGAGGTGCACAGTGGCTTTGAAGGACTCACTGTTGTTCATGTCCACAAGGCAGAAAGGCGTTTCAGATATGAAGCCTCTCCTCTCCAGCCTCCCCTGCAGAATCCATTCTTCCTTTGGCTACTGAGAGCTCTTCCTAAACAGCATTTTAAAACACTATGTGGAAATGTCAAAAAACCCTCCTCTCACTTCTCACCTCAGGGCCTGCAGCCTTCCTGAATATCAGAACCATCTGAGAAGGAGGATCAGGTGCAGAATCCTGAGCTCTGATCTGTGAGTTCTGATGTCCTTGGCCCTCTCCCTCCCCCAGATAGCAGCTAATCCACACCCACTCCTCGTGGCTTAGAAGCAAATTACCCAGAGCTGTCACTAGTCACATACAGTCCACATCCTTTTTTCAGCTGGTATCTAAAGAGAGGAGCAGAAGGAAGTGACTGTCCTTCGGAGCTGGTGAAGGGTTGGCTCCAGGACTCTCGTGGATACCTTGACCATGCAGCGAGTGCCTAAGCAGCACTTACTATTCTGTATTATCAACGGCTGCTGCCCCAAGAAACCCTCCCACAGAGACAGACATACAACACACACATATAACACACCACACACACACACACACACACACACACACACACACACTCTCTCTCTCTCTCTCTCTCTCTCTCTCTCTCTCTCTCTCTCTGTCTCTCACCTAGTTCCTGAAAATTCTAGGCTTTCTGCTACTGGTTTGCCTTCTCTTCCTCCCCCTGGGGCAGGTGACCCTCCCCTGAACATGCACACACCAGGAAGTCTCCCCAGACCTTCCCTTGAGTAAGCTTTTCTGGGGGCTCCGATTGTGCTGGGCCCTGGCTATGGTTACACGCAATGCTGAATGGTCGTGGCTTCTTGACCCGGTGCCAGCAGGGGGTCAAGATTAGGAACTCAAGAGGCATGCATGACTCCTGTCCAGCTCTTGGCCTGGGCCTGGACCACAGAGCACACGAGAACTGAAAACCTGACGCCTGTTTGCTTTAACCAGTGTCACATAGAGGGGCCAGAGCAGGGCCAGGCATTCTCCTCTGCGCTGAAGACCATCACACAGATCCCACCTATGGTCAGAAGTACGCAACTGTTTCCCTGCATCCAGGCAACCCGCTGATCTAGCACAGCCTGTGTTCTCATCTCCATGGAGACACAATCCCTGCAGCCCAAATACCTTGTTTGATTTAGCTACTTTCATTCCTCAATCTCCTTTCTTGTCAGAAAAATGGACTCAAAAAAAAAAAAAATCAGGTCAGCGAAATTGATTTGGAAAAATCACAAACTTTTTTTCCCCAAATTCCAATGAAGAGAACTCAGTACCATTAAGCAAACCAATGGAGGGTTCTCAGCCAGAAAGGCAGATCCAACACTCCCATGATCCCTGTAGGGGTGAGAAGCCATGCTTGCCGACACAGAGATCCAGCGTCTACAGCAGGACCTCCTGGAGACCAAGTCAGTCACTGGGGGGGAGGGGGGGGCGCCACCACATTTCTGGTGCTCTACTTTTGTCTGTGAAGGGGAAGGAACCTCTACTGATGTCTACTTCCCCCACCTCCTTCCCTACATGCAGGCCCCCCACACACACCCCTTGGAGGGCCCCGTAGGCAGTCCTTACAGAAAAGAGTTCATTCGGTAAGCCCTAAGACTTGCCCTGTCCTCCCGCCTTGGAAAGGACTGCAGGCCAGCTTGGGCCTGGCCTGGCCTCTGGGAACTTGCATGCTAGGGGTGCTCCCACAGTCCCCAAACTGATAAAGGACTCCCTGTGCCTAGTTCTCACATGGTATGGCGTGTGCTGCATGCCTGCCCCCCTTCTGGCTGTCTGGAAGATGGGTAAGTGTTGAGCAGAGGGTGACGCCGTGACCAGAGTCCAGCACAAGCCCTGGGGACTGGGTCTCCAATGAGTTCCGTGTACATGTTATCAAAGCACGGGGGAATGAAGCACAGCTCCTGTGACCCCACCAGGAGGAATTTGGGAGCGCAGGCCTAGCTGGACTTGGCCACGCACTCCTTTCCCTTGTGATGACTTTGCTTTTGGGCCTTTGGCTGTAATAAACCACAGCGGGGCACACAGCTCACACGAAGTCCCTTGAGTCCTCCTGGTGAATTCCTGAGCCTGGCAGTGGTGTTGGCTGCCTCCCACACAGTTCTCAGTTCTGTCTCGTTTCTTGGTCTCCACTGTGGGAGAAAGGATTGTGTGTCTTACTTTCTAGAGCCCTGAAGACAATGAGCGAGGCTTTACCAGGACCCCGTGCCTTAGAGACAGGCATCAGGTTCAGTCCTCCATATTTCCCTCTCTGATTCCCTGAGCCCAGGGCCCATTGACATCTCTTCCTTTTCTTCTTGCCTCATGGATAAGGTTGAGGGTCATCTGGTTATTTCTGCGTGAAGAAGTCCAGCCATCCATCCCCTCTTCCCCTGGCCAAGGCAGGCACTCACTGAGCCTGATACTAGAAACTGGGACTAGACACCCTTTCTCCTGTTCTGTCCTCTGGGGATGGCAAATGTCCCTCCAGTTACTGCTGACATCTGGAAATCACTTAAGTCCATGTGTTGGCAGCTTGGTCCCTGATGTGGTGATGCTGGGAGGTGGCAGAACCTTTAAGAGATGGAGCCTAGGGAGGTGGTTAGCCATCTGGAGCCATTGTCTTTGGAAGAGATTCAGACAGCTCTCATGGGACCATGACCAGTTGGCAGTAACGGGTTATCATAAAAGAACGAGGCCAGACCTCCTGCCGTCTTGCTTCCAGCCTTGCCATATGATCTTTCTCTTTCCCGAATATTCCCGCCATGATGGCACACATCATGATGTGACATGCTGAAGGGATTCTTGCCATAGCAATACCATGCTGTTTGGACTTTTAGTTTCTAACACCGTAAGCCAAATGCACTGCTTTTTTTTTTTTTTTTTTTTTTTAATGAGGTAACCAGCTTCAGGCATGCTGTTAGAGTAATAACAAATAAACGAATACAATCTCCTGTTTGCACCTATGAGAGTGAAGTGGGGACTAACGAATGAGAACTTGGGGATTCCCCCAGGACTCCTTTCTGAGCCTCATGCTACAGCTCTGCCCTTACCACTATCCACCCTTTGACTGGTGCATGACGCAGACCTGCACCTGCCATTTGGAGTCTGTCCTACATACAGGCTTCCTTGGCTGGGAGGCTCAGGATCTAGCACCAAATCCCTGTTAATCCCCATCCATTGGCTGATGCAGATGGAGAGGGGCTGATCCACATCCCCTTGTCCAATCAAAGTACACACCAATTTCATCTTTAAATAAGACCTAGAAACTGAGTTTCCCCTAAGAGACCATGTATTCTTGGGTCAGTGTGCATGTATCCCAGAGGCCCCAGGTAGCACATCTTTGTGTCAGTCTGTCTGACCTGATAAGGACAGAGAGGCAGGGTGGAAATTGGAGTCTTTGCATCGAAACCAGAACTAGCATGCTTATTTCCAATCCTCTCAGTTCCTGGCTTCTTACTCCATCTCCATGGTCCCAGGTTCTCATCTGGGAACTAGTGCAGGCAGGAAACTGGTTCCCACGTGGGATGCTGAGCACTGGACCTGGCAGAGCAGAAGCCAGAGTCCACAGATCTGGAGGAACTGCCTTAGACTCAGCGTCTGCCTCCCTCTTCCTGTCCCATGATTCCCACGTCCGGGACAATTACTTTTCATGCCCAGCGGATTATCTTCATTCAGCACTGACTCATTTGATTTCGGATTCATCGGATGTGTGCAGCTAGATAACCAGAGCTCCTCTGACGTCTCTGTTGTTTTTGCCTGACCTAATCAGAAGAAATCATTTCCGTCTGAAGACAGCCACTGCTGCCGACCAGAGCTGCTCTAAAACTCATGTGACCTCTAAGAGCAGACATCTTACCTGCTGGCAGCTGCCCCTGCTTGGCAAGACATGAGGAGGTTTTGTTCTACCGTGAAGCTGCTTCTCCGTCCATGAAATGGGAGTTAGAGCAGTCCCGGCACTCACACAAGCTTCAGAATGTAAGATGAGACCAGAAAGGCCACCTGCCTGCTTTGGTGTGAGATGGCACATGCTTGATAAATGACATCCGAACAAACACATCACAATGATATCTGCAAAGATGCCATCCTGGCTAGAAATGCCAACCCTAAAGTGACAGCCAGATCTGGAGTGAGCACCGAGTGCAGGGGCCTGTTCCATGCCTCACTTGGGGTCAGGTCTTAAGTAGACAGTTGGCTTTGCCTGTGGACTGTGCTTCCGCAGTGAAGATTTCATTAGAGAGGCTTAAGAGGAACATTACAATTTATTAAGCATGAAGTATCTGTTTTAGCAGCATTTCTTAATAATTTTCAAGTCTATCCTATTAGCTAAGCTCTTTGTTTCATAAATGGAAAAAAGTGGAGTGCAGATCATTTAAGTCATTTGCCTAAGGAAACTCAGATAATGAATAGGGTAGATGAGATTTGAATTCGGGTGTGACCTAAAAGCACCATGCCATGGGGTGGCTGCCTGAGACACAAAGGCTTTCTCCATCCCCAACTGAAAGACTGTATTATTATGTTTGGCCAGCTTCCCACGGAAGCCCCCAAAACCTATTAAAGAAGACCATTCCCCAGGGCTCCAGTGAATCCTGCTAAGTAAATTGCCTTTTGAAAGGAAAAGGAAGATGAAACATCTGTGGCCTCAAAGTTTTTATGAGCAATAATTCAAGCATCTCTTTCAGAACTCAGAAGGGAAAATTCCCGGTGGGCAGGGGAATGTGGCCCCAAGGCATAGAACCAGGAATTCATTAATATTTGTAGCATCACTGAAAGAGAAAAAGCAATGTTTAAATTGGGACACTCTAAAGCAATCACCCATTTCCCATTTAATGTGCTACTGGATGGATGGTTACAAAGAAGTGGGGCCCAAGCACTGCTTACATAGGAGCTAAGTTTCTAGCTTTCTAAAGCATTTTTTCACTTTAAAACTTCAAACCATTATTTAACTTGGGCCAGAGGATATCCAGACCTGTAACAGTGAGCCTCTTACTGGAGAGAGAAGCCGAGGTCTTCAGTCGTAAGAGGCCAAAGAGAGACAAATGTAAACTAATCTGAAACATGTTTTCTTTTTTTAATTTTTATGTGGTTTTTATATTTATTTATTTATTTATTTACTTTTTGGTCTTTTCGAGACAGGGTCTCCCTGTAGCCCCAGCTGTCCTGGAACTCACTGTGTAGGCCAGGCTGGCCTTGAACTCACAAAGATCCGCCTGCCTCTGCCTCCCAAGTGCTAGGATTAAAGGCGTGCGCCACCACCCCCAGCAGTTTTTATTTTTTATTACACCACTTTTATTGATGTTTTATGTATTTCATACATCGTTTTTCAACTCAGTTTAGGCATATTCCCCTTTCCCTTCCCCCCATCCCTAAACATGTTTTCTTATGTCTAACTAGCCTGTCAAGAGGGAAGGGGTCAGCTGTCCCTGGTCACTTCCTCTGGATGAGCACACAGTGCACAACAACAGAGGTAAGGACAAGAGCCAGGTGGAAAGTAGTGAACATGCTGGGGGCTGTGAGACCCAGGGAGGGGTGGGACCTCTGCCCCATCCAGAGGGGCCAGTCGAGGGCAGGAACGAGTTCCTACTGTGGAGGGCTTTCTGAGTTTTCTGAAAAGACACACATCATGAGCTTTTCCCAGTGTGCAGAGTGGGGCAAGGAGACCCAAATGCTGCTTCATTTACTGTCTCATTGTTCACTGTAGCCTGCCAACAATCCTGTGCAGTACAGCTTTGTCACGCCTAGTTTATAAGAAATAAGATTCCAGAAGTGGCTCCAAAAGTCAGAGGTCAGATAGCCAGCAATCACCTTCCGTCTGTTTTGGACAAGGTCCAGGATGAGGCAGGCGGTGTGACTGACTGGTCTAGGGATAAATGCAGCTCCAGCTACCCAGTGGCATTATGGACACCTGTGGTTAATTATGGTATGAGGTAGGGTAGAAAGTTAAAGGGGTCTGGAGCACACATTCAAACATCATCTCCAAAGACATATGGACCTATGACATGCTAAGGCGAAGGGTCTTAAAGGAGGGAGAGGACCTGGCACTTTCCGAGCACTTACCACAAGCTAAGTACTGCTTTAAGTCCATACCAACAACTGTTAGATGAACGTTTCAGCATCCCCTCCTTTTAAAAGATTTATTTACTTGTTTTATGTGTATGTCTGTGTGCTTGAGAGTATGTGCATCACATGTATGCAGGTGTCCATGGCAGCCAGAAGAGGGCGTTAGATGCCCTAGTTCTGGAGTGAACAGAGGGTCTTAACCACCTAGCCAACCTCCAGCCTCTATTATCCTCTTCTTAATAAAGCGAGGCCAGGGCCTCCCTTGAAGCCCAGAAGCCAGACCAGGCAGAGCTTCTCTCTAGCTTGACCTCCACACCCCCTTGGCTGTTGAACCCCACAACATTCATGTTATCATTTCATTTTGGAAAATTGGTGAAGACAAGCAAACCCTGGTAGTCTTACCAGTGTCTCTACATACAACACCCAACTCAGTGAACAGAAGAGTCACACAGCCTGGTTGTTCCTTTTTAAAAAATATTCTATTATTTCTATTTTATGTATATGAGTGTATTGCTTGCATGTATGTAAATGCACCCATGTCATACAATGTCCATGGAGGTCAGAAGACGTTGTTGGTTCCTCTGGAACTGGAGTTATGGGTGGTTGCTAGCTACCATGTGGGTGCTGGGAATCAATTAAGCTCAGGTCCTCTGCAAGAGGAGCCAGTGCTCTTAACTGCTGAACCATCTCTCCAGACCCCAGTCTGGTAGTTTCTATAGCTAGGGTTGTAGTCAATTCTTTGCCTCCCATCAAGATAAAGGCTTTGAGCAGCAAGACCATGAAGTTTGTTTACTGGTCCCTCATGATGATTTCAAATTATTACTAAGAAAATGAAAAGCTATGAAGTGTCCAGGACACAGGTAGTGTGGCCGTTCTGTCCCGCGTATTCAGAATCCGGGACGCAGCCATGTGAAAGGAAAATAATGGGAAGGAAGAAGGGGTTAGGTCTTGGCACCACAGTAGTATGGGATTCAATGTGTGCTCCACCATTGAGTGGCTGCGTAATGTCAAGTAAACGATACCACCTCTCTGAGCCTCAGTTTCCTTGTCTACAAAATGCCAATTAATATGTCACCCAGCTACCAGGTACATGAGGTGGGGGACTTTCAAAGATGTTGGAAATAATGTCCCCACAGTGTTGAATATTGGTACTGTCATTATTATTTAAATATATCTTTTGAGTAGTCATGAGCATAGCCAAGTATTTGACATTCTGCCACCAAAAACAACTGGACGACTGACTTTGTTTCGTCAAGAAGGCCTGACGTGTCGTAGCCTTGACGACCTCCCTTATCCCTTATGCAGGAATGAGAGCCATGTGCTTCACTCAAGTCTCCCTGGCTGCAAATAATGGAAGAGTCATTCTGAGTCCTCGTTAATGAGGAAATCATCTGGTAGACCCAGATCTGCACACAGCCATCCGGTGAGACCACACAGACGTAAGGACAAGAGCCTGGAACCTAAGGAAATGTCCTTCCCTCCCCGAGCTCTCTGCAGAGGCTTCAGTTTCAATCTCTGGTTTGTGCAACTGTGGCCTCGGAAGTCCTGGCGGGATGAGAGGAGCACCCTGGTGCAGAGCCAGCATGGCCTTTGTACAAAGCCGTCTTTGAGATGCTGTGGGTAAGTGAAGAGTTGGGAGTGAGGCTCAGGCCAGGGACTCTCTTCCTGGACACAGAAAACAAGGCCTGAAGAGAAGTGAAGAAAGCAACTGTTCCAGGCTGAGGAGACGTCATTGACATCTGCCTGGCCAAACCAGGTTTTGACTACACTGATCTTCGAGGGGCCTGGAGGATTCATTTCGTAGCCTCTGTACCTGGCTAGGGCTTGGCTGCAGTATCTATCTTTGCTTAAGTAGGTGAATGGCAGCTGACTCGTTTCTCTCTTCTTGTTGTGCCCCATCTTGTTCCAGAATAATGTAAAGAAACTTAGGGTCTTCACAGGCTAATGGCTGCTAATGTCCATTGAGCGCTCACCTTGTACTACGTTCTGCCTGGGGCATCTTACATGGTTTTTCCACTGTGCTTAGACAATTATTATCAGTCGAGCATCACTAATCTGAAAAATTTTAAATCCACAATGCTCCAAAATCCAAGCCATTCTGAGCATTGAGATGAGACAAGTGGAAAATTCCACACTGACCTTGTGTGACAGGAGATGGTCAAAATGCAGACTTAGAAATAAAGTTACCTCCAGGCTCCGTGCATAATATATTTATATTATATATTCATATATATGAATATTAATAGATTTAAGGCTTAGACTTGGTCCCTATCCCCAAGATAACTGATTATGTATGTACAAATATTCAAAGTCTGAAACCTGAGATGTTTCTGGTCCTAAACATGTGGACAAAGGTTTCTCGGCTTATATTTGTGTTGAATATTATTATTGTAACAAAGTAAATCAGAGGCATGGAAGATAACAGTGTTTATATTTGAAATGAATGGGCAATAATTTGGCTCTGTGTTTTCTAGAAGCCGGATCAAAGAAAGAAATAATCTTCGCAACAATGTTCAGACTGCAGAAAAGAAAGCCAAACTGACTGCTCAGGAGATGTACAGTGGCTCCTATTTAACTTGTATGGTCTTGAACAAATCAGATTTCTCTCTGTTCTGTCCTCTGTCCAGACAGAGTGAGTACAGCAACGTCCCATGGCAAAGTACTTATGAAGGTCGACGGAGGTGACAAAGGCAGCAAACACTGTGCCTACTACCTAGAAAATAGTCCATCAATATTATCTACTTCTGCTCTTGCTTGTTACTGAAGCAGTCATCTTGAAGTGTGGGTGTTTAACTATAAAATCATTGGCATTGCCAAGAGAGAAGAGAGGAATTACACAGGAAAGTCACAGTCTTTCAAGTGCACTTCCTCCTGAATTTCACAGTGAGTAGCTAGCTGAATGGTTTGATTTCCAAGCTCCTCTGGAAATGCTCATTAAAATAAAAGGGTCAGTGGCGAGATGGCTCAGTGTTTAACAACACTGGCTGCTCCAATAGAGGACCCAGGTTTGGTTCCCAGCACTCACATGGTGACTAACAACCACCTGTAACTCTGATTCTAGGAGATCTGACACCTTCTTCTGGTTTTCAAGGGCATATGTGGCACACTTATACACATGCAGGCAAAACATTTACACACATAAAATAAAAGTAAATAAAATGTAACAAAGAAAAATTAAAAAGTGAAAGGGTCAAATGGCCATCAGAGGCATTAACAATGCTCACCACCATTAACCATCAGGGGAATGGAAAGCAGAATCAGATATCACCTTACCCTAGTTTAGAAAATGGCCTTTCTAAAAAGACGAAAAAGTAATAAATGCTGAAGATAATGTATAAAACTCGGGTGGGAGTGTAAATTAGTGCAGCTGTGAAGGAAACGGGAAATACCACTAAAAATGAACATATATGCCCAAAGGAAATAAAATCATCCTGAAAAGACTCACTGTACTCTTAAGGTGCCTCTTGCTGCACTGTTCCCATTACCAGGTTGTAGAATCTAGATGTCTATCAACAAGAGATTAAGTAAAATGTGGTATCTATGCACAATGGAATATGATTCAGTCATAAAAAAGAATAAAATCCTTGTAATGACATGGGTAGATATGGTGGCAGTCAAGTGAAATGTCAGACACAGAAAGACGAATCTCACTGATATGAGTCCTAAGTGGGATATAGAAACTGTACATGACATTGAAGCTGCAGACAGAATGGCAGACACCAGAGGAAAAGCAGAGGAGGGGAGGCTGGCCACCAGCCACATGGTCACAGACAGGAGACGGACAGGCTCCAGTGTTCTATTACATACATGTTACATATCGTTCCCAATAATGCACTATAAATCTCCAAATAGCTCTAAGAGAAGATTTTTAATGGACTAATCATAAAGATGTGATAAAAAGTCAAAGATGATGGATAGGCTAATTATGAAAGGATCACAAATCAAAACATCAGATTGAGCTTCATAACAGTGCACAAATACTACCTGTCAATCAAGAAATCAGGAAACTGATTTAGAATAGCTAAGAATATGTGAATGAATTAATATTCAGAAGATTCAAACCATTCTGGTGGTTTCAAAAAATTAAAGGTGTTTCTGACTCCTAATTATAGCACTATGCTCTGGGGTCTGTTTAAGAAATGCACATTTTTCTATCATCTGTAGCTAAGAAATGCGATTAATTGATTTTCCTGGCTTCATTTGCACTTGTTTTAAAGAACAGTTTCCCTGGCCTCCTCAGAGAACTGAAATGGCAAAAATTCTCATTCCCACTTTATCAAATAACTCAAGGCTGACTGGACCACAGATACAGGCTGAGAGTCTAATTAATGATAAGCCCGGTGTCTGGAACATAGGATACAGGGTTAATATAAAGATGGCCTTGACCCTTGGGAGAGACCATTAGAGGGCAAGTCGAGCAGCCGTGTGATAGAGAGATGGCTCTCCTGAGCCAGCTTATAAATTGGGCCTGGGGCAGGCAGAGAGCATAGCCTGCTCCAGAGCCAGCCTGGAAGAAGCCAGGGAGGAACAGGCAGAGAGCACAGCCTGCTCAGGCACAGAAACAGGGCGAGGCAGGGTTACCTGATGAAGAGAGACCGGCCTCCATGGTTAGCGCAGGCAGGAAGAAGAAGAAGTAATCTGTCAGACTAAACTGGGAATGTAAGAAACCTAAACAGGTATCTTAAAGTTCACTGATGGTTCCATTTGAGTTTTTAAAAGTACTTGGGTAGTTTAGATGGGGATTGACGTGGAGAAAATAAATTGGGGAGGTAGGAGTACCAGTTGAGGGTTTAAAAATAATCCGGATACGACCGAGGATATTATTTCTAGCTCTCAGGATGACTAATGGATCCCTAAAGAATAATCAGTGAACACAGAGCCTAGAGCTCTACTAATACGCAATGATAAACAGCTTTGCTTCAGAATCAAATTCATGTAAATGCAAGCTTCCATGGCTGGCGGCACCCTGGGAGCATTAGATTGCAAACCATGTCCTGTACTTCCTTGACTCACCCACACCAGACACCCCAAGGCGCGGGACAGGAGGCCACTCTGTAAATATGTACCGACTGAATGGGGCCATTTGGAGGAAAACTGCTAAAGGCAGTTACAGTTAAGGGAAGGACAACGGGCATTTTTCAAAATGTAACCTTTCAAAGTTTTTCTAGAGTTAGTGGATATAAATGGAAATGGTTTATTATTTCCTCATCTATTTACTGAAAACTATCACACCCTCCCAAAAATACTAATTCAGATGCTTTTATGGGTTAATTCTGTTTAAAAAAACAGAAAAAAAACAATTATTTTTTTTAATATTTTACTTTAAAAAAAGTAAAATATTTAAATTTTTTTTTTTTTTTTTTTTTTTTTTTTTTTTTTTTTTTTNTTTTTTTTTTGTATTTTTGAGACAGGGTCTCCCTGTAGCCCCAGCTGGCTTGGAACTTGGAGTGTAGATCAGGCTGGCCTTGAACTCAGAGATCCACCTACCTCTGCCTCCTGAGCGCTGGGGTTAAAGGTGTGAGTCTCCACGCTGTGCCCCCCCAAAAATATTTTACTTTTTTTTTGTCTTTTTTTTGAAACAGGGTCTTCCTGTAGCCCCAGCTGTCTTGGAATTCTCTCTGTAGACCAGGCTGGCCTTGAACTCACAAAGATCCACCTGCCTTTGCCTCCCAAGTGCTAGGATTAAAGGCATGCGCCACCACGCCCGGCTTAAAATATTTTACTTTTTAAATTAGTTTTATTTTATTTTATGTGTATGAGAGTATTGGCTGCATGCAGGTAAGCTCACCTATGTCATGCAGTGCTCAGGGAGGTCAGGAAAGGGTGATGGATCCTCTGGAGTTATAGATGATTGTTAGCCACCATGTGGATGCTGGGAATTGAACCCAGGTCTTCTGCAAGAATCTTTCCAGCCCTCAACCCATTATTTCTATACTCCAAATTTTTCCAGGAAATAAAGAAAGAAAAAAGTATGGCATCTTTTGCAGAAGCAGCCTAGCACTGTACCAATTCTGGTAAGGGCAGTACATACACACACAAAGAAGGTATGTGCTCACATATTCTTTAAGTGAAGTTTTAAAAGACTACATTAGCAAACAGAATTCAATAGAACATGGAATGACACCTAAGAATGGCTTCACATTTGAAAGTCTACTAATAAAATTCTATTTATCAAAGTTTAATTACTGAGTAAAAAAAAAAAGTAGCCCATGCTATTTATAGTGCCAGAAAGTGTTATGTAGGCTGCTGGAAGAGAAAAGTCATTAAAGTCTTACCCAACTGTGGATCCTCCATGCTACAATACCGACAGCCAAGCAATAGCGGCAGCACTGCTTTGTGAGTAAGCAACTTCTTTCTGACTGGATTTGAGGCCTGATCCACAGGAAGGAATACCTGACAGGTACTGTAAATCTGGTCAAAGTCTATGGCTGGGGAGGTCACAGCCCCTAGGAGAGAATTTACTACTAATGTTTCACTAAATGGACATGCTGTCAGACTGCCTTCTCAATATTTATGTTTATACCTGTAGATTAGTGCCACCCTCAGTCTTGGCCAGAGAAGTTCTTTTTGCATTGGGTCACAGTTAACAAAGAGACTCCTAACTGGTTAAAGTGCTGAGAATAAGTGGCCACTAAGTGCTCAGCTCTAAACAGGACACCTGTAGCTCCTCCTCCAAGGCCCAGAGAACATTGCAGAAGAGAGAGCAGAAAGACTGTACAGGTGGGAGGATGGGAGGAGTGTTATGAAAGGCTGCCTTCTGGATGCAGCATGACTGTCGCAATCATTAATATACAGCCGCTGTGGTTACCTGCACAGGAAGACATGAAAGTATGCGGGGAGTGGTTGAAGAAGAAGAGTAACAATAATGGATGAGTATGATCACAGTACATGATACATGAGTATTAGGCTGTAAAAAAATGTCAATTTAATTTTTTGTTTTGGTCTTTTCGAGACAGGGTCTCCCTGTGGCCCCAGCTGTCCTGGAACTCACTCTGTAGACCAGGCTGGCCTTGAACTCACAAAGCTCCACCTGCCTCTGCCTCCTGAGTGCTGGGATTAAAGGTGTGAGCCACCACACCCGGCTAATTTAATTTTTTTAAAGGAAGATAAGCCATACGATCATCTCCTCAATGCAGAAAGGGTAAGGGGCGGGGGTTAAATTTCAGGTGGCGAAATGCTAGAAACAACACATTTGAATTTACTGAACAATGCAATTAGAAAAGAAAAGGACAGCAGGACTGTAACGGTCAGGAAGAAGTAAGGACACAAGAAAACGCAACATCAGAGGAGAAGCCACGTCGGCCTTATGAGCAAATGAAGCAATCTTCTATCCAGGAAGTAGAAAGAACTAAATTTGATTACAAATCGCCAGAAACAATGGAAGCTTTAATGACTGTCTTATGGCAAAGAATGTTAACACGAAGCACACATTTAAAACCCAGGGCTTAGGGAGGCAGCTCAGCAGGGACGTTGTTAGCATTCACGGTCCTGGGTTCAGCATTACCACCCATACGAAAAATTCAAAGCAATTTTTATTAAATATAAAGAATAACCACATTTAAAACATGATGAAGAAAAGGAGCCTTTTGCAGTATCAACAACAAATGGGTAGAAGACAGTGGACAAGGATTGGACAGGTGATTTGAAAGCCCAATTGAGAACTGAAGAATTCTATTCATGTGAAGTTAAATTTTGTTTTAAAAAGTATTTCATTTATGGGGCTAGAGAGATGGCTCAGGGGTTAAGAGCACTGACTGCTCTTGCAGAGGACCCGGGGTTTGATTTCCAGCACCCACATGGCGACTAAGAACCATCTTTAACTCCAGTTCCAGGGAATCCAACACCCTCTTCTGACCTCCGCAGCATTGCACGACATGGGTGCACCAACCTACATGCAGACAGTACATTCATACACATAAAAAAATAATAAAATAAAAAATATAAAAAGTATTTCATTTATTATTTTACTTTATGTGTATGAGTGTATTACCTACATGCATGTAAGTAGACTGTGTCATGCAATGTCCACAGAAGTCAGAAGAACGCGTTGGATTTCTTGGAACTGACAGTTGTTAGCCACCATTTGGGTGCTGGAAGCCAAACCTGGGTCCTCTGCAAGAGCAGTCAGGGCTCTTAAATGCTGAGACATCTCTCTAGGCTCTAAATCTTGTTTTTAGAAAGCTTCAAATTTTAAAGATGTTGCTTCTCTTCAAATTCATCTATAAATGTATATAATTCAAATGAAAAGTAAATACTGTGTTTTGGAACCTAAAAAATATATTGTTTATGGAAAAACATGTAAGAAGAGCAGGTAAGAGTTTCTATAAAGTAACGCTGGGCGTGGTGGGGCACACCTTTAATCTTAGCACTTGGGAGGCAGAGGAAGGCGGATCTTTGTGAGTTCAAGGCCAGCCTGGTCTAAAGAGTGAGTTCCAGGACAGCTGGGGCTACAGGGAGACCCTGTCTCGAAAACACCAAAAAAACCCAAAACCAAACAAACAAAAATCCCATTAATTAAAAAAAAACTGGTATAAGAAAACAAATAATTTCCAGACCAAAAAAAGAACAGAAGCAAGCTCAAATACATAGGAAAATGCAATATCTGAAGCAGGTCACACATCAAAGTAGAGCGAGTAAGACTTCAGATGGGTGAAGTGTCATTCACAAACAACACGGGATTTTTTTTTTTTTTCCCCAATCTCAAGTCTCACACAGGCCCACCTTTTATACCCGCTGGGAAGACAACTCTGCCCCCACAGCCACACAAGCCAATCGAGCCAAAGATGAATGGATCAAACCAAACAATCCGCCTGGCTGAAGCACCCAGCTCCTACCTGTGCTTCAGGTGGACCTGGGAAATCCTCCACAACACGGGATTTTTAACTCACTCATCAGAGACAAATTCTAAATGTATCAAATCATAAAACACTAAATAATAAAAACACCAGTTTAGGCTAGAAGAAAGCCTTCATTTTCTACAGAGTGGAATTAAAGCAAAAGTAAAGATCATATATATATATTTTATTTATTTATTTATTTATTTATTTATTTTTTGAGACAGGGTCTCCCTATAGCCCCAGCTGGCCTGGAACTCACAGAGATCTGCCTGCCTCTGCCTCCTGAGTGCTGGGATTAAAGGCATGCGCCACCATGCCTGGCTTAAAGACAGTTTAAGAACTGCCATGTGGGTGTTGGGAATCGAACCCGGGTCCCCTGCAAGAGCAGTCGGCGCTCTTAACTGCTGAGCCATCTCTCCAGCCCCATGATCCTATATATTTCTTTAAAAGAAGTTAAGCCATAAACTAAACCACAAGGGGAGAGACAAATGAGAAAAACATTAAGTGAGAAAGACAAAGTCTGTAGTTTTGGGCAACAGCTATGGACATCAGTGAAAGGAGCTGTACAGTGAGTCCAACCACACAGGATGCTTACAGACAAGACCCAAAGATCGCACAGTCAACAAAGAACATTAATGCGAAGAAAATAAGGCTGTTTAATCTACTCATAGGACTCAAAATGAATACAGTTATGGGGAACAGAAGAGAGTAAACTAAAAATAGATGTGCCATAGGATTCCACTATTCCACTTCTGAGTATATATCCACAGGCAACGAAGCCTGCACACTAAAGAGATACATGCATGACCACATTCATCACAGTGCTGCTTACAGAGTTAAAACAGAATTAACCAAGGTATCTATCATGAGTGCATAAAGAAAGCAGGATATATATATATATATATATATATATATATATATTCCGTATATATGGATTATCCAGCCATAAAGAAGAATGAAATCATGTCATTTGTGCCCACATTCATGGAACTGATTGACAGAAAGACAAGTGTTACATGTTCTCCCTCATCTGCAGAAGCAAAGAGAAAACTAGAAAAAGAAAGTCAGTTAGTCTATTATCACAGGAGAGGGTGGAGAAAGAGATTGGATTTAATAAACACACACGCATACAGAAATATCACACTGAACCTCATTAACATGTATAAGTAATTCATATTTAGCAAAAATACGAAAAGTTCAATTTCACCAATGACGGAAACAAAAAATAAAATATTATTTCTATCTTTGTTACTGGTAAAATAAAATAGCATTTTCTATCTCTGCTACTGGCAAAAATTTCAAGTTAATTAAAATTTGTACTGGCGGGGCTGGAGAGATAGCCTAGCTCTTAAGAGCACTGACTGCTCTTGCAGAGGACCCTGGTTCGATCCCCAGCACCCACATGGCGGCTGAGAACCGTCTATAACTCCAATTCCAGGAGAACTCCAGTTCCAGGGGAATCCGACACCCTCTTCTGACCTCTTCGGCATTGCACAACACGGGTGCACAAACCTGCATGCAGACAGTACATTCATACACATACAGGAATAAATAAAATTTAAAAAAATCTTTAAAAAAAATTTGTACTGGCAATGTGGGTAGAATCCCATCTTGGGCATTTAGAGGAAGTGCAATCGTGAAGACAATTTGGCATGTCTATTAAAATGGGGAATTTACACATCCTCTGGCAACTTTTGTATGACTAAAGATCCTCAAATCCTGTAAACTACTGTAAAATATATGAAAGGTGTAAGCGTGTGTGTTTGTCCCTTTAGGCTGCTATTGCTAAGCCTGAGTAGCTTATAGCCAGCAAGAATCTATTCGGACTGTTCTAAGGATTAAGAAATCCAAGTTCAAAGCACCTCCAGACTCAACATCTGGTGAAGACCAGTTTCTGGTCTTTCAGTTTCTGGTACCTTCTCAATTTGTTCTCATATGGTGGAATGGGAGAGCAAGCCACCTAGGGACTATTTATAAAGGCGTTAATCCTTTTCTTGGGGTTCTATGTTCATGACCTCATCACCCCTCAAAAGCCCACTTCCTAATATCTTCACCTTGGTGGTATTTCAACATATGAATCTGAAAGGGCAGACTGTAGTTGTGTGTGTGTGTGTGTGTGTGTGTGTGTGTGTGTTTGTGTGTGTGTGTGTATAAAGACGTAAACACAAGGAACATCACTGTAGGTTTTAGTATAAGATTGAAAGCCAGAACAATAGTGGCTTAATTGAGAAAGATTATGAAACACCCTTAGTCTGTAGCAATTAACAAGAACACAAAAGAACTCAATGTGCTGATATAGAAAAATCTCTGAGGTAATTATCAAGAGGGGGAAAAAAAAGAAAGTGACAGTAGCATGTGTATAAAGTGAAGAAATGGAAATAAAGGAAAATATCAAATATATACATGTTCATATAAATACAAATATTGTCATGCAGAAAATGTCTCTGAGGGAGAACCAGGAGATGAGTCCTGGATGCTTTGTATGACTGCACTGACAATAACGCCCTCCAAAGCTGAGCTCTACAGCGTGCTGGGCCATAGACTCACGTGACTATTGAGCTCTTCAAATACGGCTCAAGACTATAGAATTAAAATTTGAATTTCTACATTATGATGATTAATCTTGTCAACTTGATAGGATCTAGAATCATTTTGGAAACAAGCCTCTGGGTTTGTCTGTGAAGGATTATTTAGATTAGGTTAACAGTTGTGGGAAGACTCACCCTAAATTTTTGTAGGCAGGACTGTTCCACTGGGCCGGGGTCCTGCGTGAACAAAGAGGACAGAGCTGGCTGAGCACCACCTCTGTCTCCTGCTTCCTGACTGTGGATGCCTCAAGCCCCTGCCACCATGACATCCTCATGGGTATGGACTATTTCCTCCAGTATAAGCTCAACTAAACCCTCCTCCCTTAAGTTGCTTCTTGTCAGGTATTCTGTCATAGCAGCAAGGACAGTAATGAGAACGATCATTTTTATTCATCTAAATGTATATGGCCACCTGTCTAAAACGTTCAATTTGACTAGCACAGACTCACACAATGGATATTTGGGTGTAAAGGATAATGAATGAAAGGAGAAAAGGGGAGACTTAAACATGTCAGGTTATTCTCTGAATTATTTTTTTAATTATTTTTTTAAATTTTCTATGTGTATGAGTGTACTGTCTGCATGTAGGTTGATGCATCCGTGTCGTGCAATGCTTTGGAGGTCAGAAGAGGGTGTTGGATTCCCCTGGAACTGGAGTCAAAGACGGTTCTTAGCCACCATGTGGATGCTGGGAATTGAACCTGGGTCCTCTGCAAGAGCAGTCAGTGTTCTTAAAACTGCTGAGCCATCTCTCCAGCCCCTATTCTCTGAATTATTACAGGTGTGTCTGTGTATCTTGTGTCTGTGTGTCTGTGTCTCTGTCTGTGTGTCTGTGCTGTGTGTCTGTGTCTGTATGTCTGTTCTGTGTCTGTGTCTGTGTCTGTGTCTGTGTCTGTGTCTGTGTAGGTCTGTGTCTGTGTCTGTGTCTGTGTCTGTGTGCTCTCATTTAAAAACAAAACTTACAGGCTAGGGAGACACCTGTTTGTCTAAGCACTTCCCTCACAAGCAGGAGGACCATGGATACTCTACTACTCACTTCCCTCAGAAGCAGGAGGACCATGGATACTCTACTAAGCACTTCCCTCACAAGCAGGAGGACCATGGATACTCTACTAAGCACTTCCCTCACAAGCAGGAGGACCTGGATACTCTACTAAGCACTTCCCTCACAAGCAGGAGGACCATGGATACTCTACTACGCAGTTCACATTTTAGCCCCAGGAACGTCTGAAGGGGGAAGAAGAAAATCATATAGCAGGTTTGGAAGATATGCCTTGTAGCCTTGTATTACCATAGAAGTCAAGACCCGCCGGGCGTGGTGGTGCACACGCCTTTAATCCTAGCACTTGGGAGGCAGAGGCAGGTGGATCTCTGTGAGTTCAAGGCCAGCCTGGTCTACATAGTGAACTCCAGGCCAGCCGGGACTAAAAGGAGACCCTGTGTCAAAAAGACAAAAAAATAAAAAAATAGAAGTCAAGACCCAAGACAGGAGCTGGAACTGAAGGAGGCAGTTGAAATACATTCGTGGCCTATTTATATGGTCCTATATAGAAAAATAATAAAGCTATTTATGGACCTGAAAAAGCACTGGGTGCATATTTCTGAAGGACGACACACATCACATTTGCCTGTTTATAGTTAGGCAGTAACGGGGAAAGGAACAAAGGAGAGCCTGCTCTGTGTTCTGCTCCTGCACGCTCTCATTTTCTTTAAGCCCCTGCAGCCTTGAGTCACCTCAACATTGCCGTCACCATGGTTTTGCTGTTGTTGCTGCTGTGGTTTTGCAGTAGTGGAGTTTGAACTCAGAGCCCAGGACCCTGATAGGCCAAGGCTCTCCTGTTGAGTGACATGCCAGCCCCTGCAGGAGATTCTTTGCCTTTCTTTTTTTTTCTTTCCTCTCCTTCCTTCCTTCCTTCCTTCCTTCCTTCCTTCCTTCCTTCCTTCCTTCCTTCCTTCCTTCCTTTCTTTCATTGTTCTTTCTTTCTCTCTCTCTTTCTTCCTTCCTTCCTTCCTTCCTTCCTTCCTTCCTTCCTTCCTTCCTTCCTTCCTTCCTTCCTTCCTTTCTTTCTTTCTTTCTTTCTTT
>VZQC01010904.1:967040-1027793 GCA_009823505.1 Rhizomys pruinosus
CCTGAGGGACGAGGAGGCGAACCCTCCCATCCTGAGGGACCAGGAGGCAAACCCTCCCATCCTGAGGGATCAGGAGGTGAACCTTCCCATCCCAAGGGATCAGGAAGCAGGGCAGACGACAAGCCTTGAGATTGCACTGCTCCCCTGGGAAATGTCTGCTTCTTTTTTCTTTTGGACCAGTTCACTTCAGGATTTGCTAAACAGTGTATGCAAAGAGAAGAAAGAAAATCCAACAGGGTTCACAGAACGATGAACACATAACAGGGATAGGCAGTTAAAATCCGAATCATCTAGTAACCATTTGAGTTTGGTTTAACTTAGGCCATTTCCCAAAAGTGCAGGGTTTCCTAATTTGGGAGATAATAGTGACAAGAGTGTGCTTGTGTATACGCACACCCACATGGACACACCTGGGCACACACCGCTCTAGGTCAGAAAAGCCTGTCTCTGCCCCTTCCTGGCTATGTGACTCTGGTACCTCCTTCTCCATTCTGATGCTTGGCTTTCTCTTCTGTGAAAGAGGCGGCCTATTTCCTTAATTACAGTAAATAAAAAGTAAAAAGTAATTAGCAAAGAACTAGTATTCCAGGAAGTTCAATCAAATGAAGTTGTTATTATTAATCATAAGAAATAATTTTTAAAATGTTCAACTCTCTGTCTTCCTTTTACTATCCCACTGTAGGTGTGAGGAAGCGTCTGTCACCTCAGCACAGCCACCCAGCCCAAACAGCAGGGAAGGCCCAGGGGCCACTGTAGCGTGGGAGGAATGGTCACTGAGGCAAGTGTGCCATTCCCCAGGGCCCTCAGGTGAGAGGGGGACTTAAAGAATCAAGAACAAGTTCTAGGGGGGGGGGGCGGGGGGGGACCAGTGTGGATCTAAACTGGGTCTGCTGGGATCAAACACAGGATGGTGCAAGCAGTAGAGGAGGAGAAGAGCTGGGGGTGTGGAAAGGCCGCGATGTGGGACTGAGAGCCTTGGCTAAGCCCAGCAAGGGCAGGCAGAGGAGCAGGAAGCCGACAGCGGAGACAGCTGTGGAAGAGCCTGCCGCGTGCGGAGGACGTCCCACCATTGCCAGCAGGAAGGAGGAAGCCACCAAAACTTCCCCAAGCAAAAAAGCAATCTGATGGTCTACCGACTGTGCTTATCCCAGATGAAGAGCTGCAAGAGATGGAGAGTCCAGGTGTCAGCAGGAAGGACCCCCTGTGAGAGAGAGCCCAGGCTCCCAACCCTGCGCCCAACATGGACGCTGCATTTCATCCAGCACAATGACCAGTACCTTCCTGACCACCGTGTTTCTTTACCAGTGTTTAAATCAGTGAGACCAAGAAACTGACAACAAAGGTCACCCAGACTCGGGACTTGGGGCCACTGGCTCTCGTACCCCGGCACCCAAGCTCAGGCCCATTCCCGGAAGACAACAACCTATGTATTTTCTCTCTCTGTCTCTGGGAAATATTCTGTTTTTAAAAAACACATATACTGTCCAATTCTCAATTAATAATAGCATGGATTCTTGAAGGTGACTCTAATAATACACTCGTCAGACCAAGAGAAAGCAGCCGGCCAAAGACAGAGCCAGTATTGATGTTAGAATTTTCAATGAAGCTCTTGCCAGAGTGAAATAATAAACCTTCAGTACTACGGCAGCCTTTCTTCACCAAGAAGTCCTCCTGTGAAAATTCTTTCTGTGCCAGATAATGATTCTGCTCCAAGCCCAGCAGGCAGTGTTTTTTAATACCTTACCTAAAAATGTTCCTCAAAAAAAAAAAAAGCAATAAAAACCAAGACGACAGATAATAAAGTAAGATCTTTTATCTTCAGTTGTTGGTGTCAGCAAACGTTAGAATCCCACCAACGGAAGGCAGTCTCTGGGAGGAAGCAAATGACAACACTATAAATGAGAGCTCACCTCCTAGAAGTGGGAGTCAGAAAGAAGAGGCTTAGGACTGTGCTGTTGGAGCAAGCTTGGGGGACAGATAAGGCCAGGATTTAAAAATAAAAACCCTGGGATAGAGAGATGGTTCAGTGGTTAAGAGCACCAACTGCTCTTGCAGAGGATCCAGGTTTGATTCCCAGCACCAACATGGCGGCTAAGAACCATCTTTAATCCAGGGTTGTGGCACACGCCTTTAATCCTAGCACTTGGGAGGCAGAGGCAGGCAGATTTCTGTGTTCAAGGCCAGCCTGGTCTACAGAGTGAGTTCTAGGCCAGCTGGGGCTATAGGGAGATCCTGTATAAATAAATAAATAAATTAAATAAAATAAAAATAAAAGCACTGAAAATTATCCTTGTGGAGCTCCTCAGTCAGCACAGAGAAGCTTTTGTTTGTATGTTTGCTCGTTCCACTCTTTATTCATTTATTAAGGATATCTTTGAGGTCTAGGCTGCTGAAGCTCTGGCAAGGCTCTCGGGGTATGAAGATGAAGAGGATGCAGTGGAGCCGTGGAAATAGCCTGGAGGAGACCGAGAATGGGGGACAAGCAGCCAGGGAGGAGAATGGGCGGGAGAGTCGCTGCCGAGCTAGACGGGGAGTAGGGACATAGAAAGGGCAGGCGATATGGATTTTTAGGAGGGACACTGGGTGCAGGGATGGTGCGGGGAAGCTAGTCCTGCTCTTTTCCCATGTCCTCCTGCTCTATTGGTGCTGGAGGGGGAAGGTGAGAGGGGTTGAGGTCTGAGGCCGAAGGCCAAGACTCCATCACTGGGCTTTGTGCTATGGAAGACAAAGAAAGAGCTGGAGGATGAGGCCGCTTGGCGGCATGTCCCAGGAGCTAGTCCTGTGTGGCTGGCTGCCCTTCCGCTCATCCACAGCTTCCTATGGTCAGCTCTCTCCAACACTGGACACTGGACTCCCAGGAGCAGAGTACATCAGTCTTAGGACCTGGGAGGGCATCTCAGACTCATAGCCTCTTAGCGTGGCTTGGGGTAAATCGCTTTGCTTCTCTGAGCAGGTTTCCTCTGAACATGCAGTCTGACCTGTGTGAAGATAGCTCAGAGCAGCGTTCTGTACAGGGCAGCAGATAGAAAGAGCCAGTCAGTGTTGGAAAAAGGCCAGAATCCATCGATATGCTGTCTACAAGAAACACATCTTACCTTCAAGGACAGGCACCACCTTAAAGTGAAGGGATGAAAAAAAATATTCCAAGCAAATGGTACCAAAAACAAAGCAGGTGTTGCTATTTTAATATCGGATAAAATAAACTTCAAAGTAAAAGAAATCAGAAGAGACAAAGAAGGCCATTACATTTTCATCAAAGGAACAATCCACCAAGAAGATTTCACAATTATGAATATATATGCCCCAAATTCTGGTGCACCAAACTTTATAAAGACAATTCTCCAGGACCACAAGTCACAGACTAACCCCAGTACACTCATAGTGGGAGATTTCAATACCCCACTGAGTCCTTTGGATAGGTCAACAGGACAAAAAATAAACAGAGAGACATCTGAACTGAACGATATGATACACCAAATGGACCTCATAGACCTCTACCGAACATTCCATCCTAATACCAGAGAATACACTTTCTACTCAGCACCCCACGGAACATTCTCCAAAATCGACCACATCCTGGGACACAGAAGAAACCTCTACAAATACAAAAAGATTGAAATAATTTCATGCATCCTGTCAGACCACAGTGCAATGAAGCTCAACATCAACACCAGGACAAGCCCTCCTGCCTACAAGAACACATGGAGACTAAACAACACACTCTTGAATAATGAATGGGTCAAGGAAGAGATAAAGAAAGAAATAAAAACATTCCTGGAACTGAATGACAATGACAATACAACACAACAAAACTTATGGGATACCTTAAAAGCAGTCCTAAGAGGGAAATTTATAGCCCTGGGTGCCTACATTAGAAAAACAGAAAGAGCACAAGTGAATGATCTAACACTACAGCTAAAAGCACTTGAGAGGCAACAACAGATGAACCCTAAACGCAACAGACAGGAAGAAATAACAAAAATCAGAGCAGAAATCAATGAAATAGAAACAAAGAAAACAATACAAAAAATCAATGAAGCCAAAAGTTGGTTCTTTGAAAGAATAAACAAGATAGACAGACCTCTAGCCCAGTTAACAAAAAGAAAGAAGGAACAACTCCAAATCAATACAATCTGTGATGAAAAGGGAAATATCACAACGGACAAGGAAAAGATCAAGAAAATTATATGGGAATATTACAAGAACCTATATTCTACCAAGTTTGAAAATCTAGAAGAAATGGATGAATATCTGAAATCTTGGGAATCACCAAAGCTTGGCCAAGAGGAGACCAGCAGCTTAAACAGACCCATAACATATGAAGAAATAGAGGATGTAGTAAGAAGCCTCCCAACTAAAAAAAGCCCAGGCCCAGACGGTTTCACAGCAGAATTCTATAAAACATTTCAAAAAGACCTACAACCATTATTTCTGAAACTGTTTAGAAGTATACAATCAGAGGGAATTCTCCCAAATTCCTTCTATGAAGCCAACATCACTCTATTACCAAAACCAGGCAAAGATACAACTAAAAAGGAGAATTATAGACCCATCTCCCTCATGAACACAGATGCCAAAATTCTAAACAGAATACTGGCAAATCGCATACAGACCCACATCAAGAAGATCATCCATCATGACCAAGTTGGATTCATACCAGAGATGCAGGGATGGTTCAACATACGAAAATCAATAAACATCATCAAACACATAAACGGAATCAAAGACAAAAACCACACCATCATCTCAATTGATGCTGAAAAAGCCTTTGACAAAATCCAGCATCCCTTCATGCTTAAAGTCCTAGAAGGAATTGGATTGGAGGGATCATTCCTCAATGTAATCAAAGCCATATACAGGAAACCCACAGCCAATATCATCCTAAATGGGGAAATGACGGAAACATTCCCTTTAAAGGTAGGAACTCGGCAAGGCTGCCCCCTATCACCACTCCTCTTCAATATAGTGCTTGAAACACTTGCTAGAGCAATAAGGCAAGAAAAGGATATTAAAGGAGTACTAATTGGAAAAGAGGAAGTCAAACTATCCCTATTTGCTGATGATATGATTGTTTACTTAAGAGATGCAAAAAACTCCACCAGAAAACTCCTAGAAACGATTAACAGCTTCAGCAAAGTGGCAGGATACAAAATTAACCTTAGAAAATCAATGGCCTTTCTTTACACCAAGAACAAGCAACTGGAGAAAGAATTCAAAGAGACCTTCCCACTCACAATAGCCTCAAAAACAATAAGATACCTAGGAACAAACCTAACCAAAGACACCAAAGACCTCTACAACAAAAATTTTAAACCCTTAAAGAAAGAAATTGAAGAAGACCTCAGAAGATGGAAAAACCTCCCATGCTCATGGATTGGGAAAATTAACATTGTAAAAATGTCCATTTTACCAAAACTCTTGTATAGATTTAATGCAATCCCAATCAAAATCCCCAAGAGTTTCTTCACAGGCTTGGAAACAAAAGTTCTTAAATTCATTTGGAGAAACAAAAGACCCCGAATAGCCAAATCAATCCTGAGTGAAAAGAGCTACACAGGAGGGATCTCTATACCAGATTTTAAACTATACTACAGGGCTATAGTCATAAAAACAGCCTGGTACTGGCACAAAAACAGACCTGTTGACCAATGGAACAAAACCGAAGATCCAAATCTGAGCACATACAATTTCAGCCATCTCATATTTGACAAGGGGGCCAAGAAACCACAATGGAGAAAAGACAGCATCTTCAGCAAGTGGTGTTGGCAAAACTGGATCACCACTTGTAGAAGAATGAAATTAAACCCCTACCTCTCACCCTGTACAAAAGTCAACTCCAGATGGATTAAAGACCTCAACGTGAAACCCCAAACTCTGAAGGTGATAGAAGAAAAAGTTGGCAGCAGACTACAAGACATAGGCGTAGGAAAAGACTTCCTAAATCAGACAGCAGCTGCACAAGAATTAAGGTCGACAATTGACAAATGGGACCTCATCAAACTCAAAAGCTTCTGTACATCAAAAGAAACAATCAAGGAAGTGAAGAGAAATCCCACAGAGTGGGAGGAAACCTTCACTGCAGATACATCTGACAAAGCATTGATTTCCAGAATATATAAACTACTCAAAAAACAAAGAAAAAAGAAAACAAATGACCCGCTCAATAGATGGAGCAAAGAACTGAACAGAGACTTCACAAGCGAGGAATTAGAGATGTCTGAGAAACACCTCAAGAACTGCTCAACATCACTAATCATTAAGGAAATGCAAATGAAAACCACTTTAAGATATCATCTTACTCCAATAAGACTGGCTAGGATCAAGAAAACAAATGATACCAAGTGCTGGAGAGGTTGTGGGGAAAGGGGAACACTCATCCACTGCTGGTGGGAATGTAAACTCGTACAGCCACTATGGAAAGCAGTGTGGAGAACCCTTGGAAGACTTGGAATGAACTTGCCACCCGACCCAGCCATACCACTCCTGGGCATGTACCCTCAAGACTTACGCCACCACAGAGATACATGCACGGCCATGTTTATTGCAGCTCTCTTCACAATAGCAAGGAGCTGGAACCAACCTAAATGCCCCTCAACTGACGAGTGGATAGAGAAAATGTGGTACATCTACACAATGGAGTTCTATGCAGCAGTAAAGAAAGACGACATCACGAGCTTTGCAGGAAAATGGCTGGAGCTAGAGGACATCATGCTGAGTGAAGTAACACAGTCCCAGAAAAACAAACGACGAATGGTATCCCTCATCTGTGGATGCTAGTGCCAATTACCCAGTTGTAAGTATTTCTTGTGTAGGGCCCCCTGAGCTTTTGTACAAAGCAGTTGGGCATAATGCATTTTGGAAACAACAACAACAACAGAAAAGACTGCATCAAAGAACTGACTGAAACAGTGAACTTCTGCTCAAAACAGTCAACTTCCCCATGGACAATATTGAGAAAGACTAAGAGATGAAAAGCATGTTTGGCAGAATGCATGAGCTCTGGCGGGGTGGGCGAATGGGCGGGAACACAGGTCTAGATAAAAAAAATTAAAAAATAAAAAAAATAAAAAAAAAAGGAAAAAGGGCAGAAACCCAAAGAACTGAGAAGAAAAGCAACATCAAGTAGAATTTAGGTCTGAGATGTCTACTGGGGAAGTTTTGTTTCCATTTTCATTTGTTGTGGTTGTTTGATTTCTTATAAATTAATTATGTTGATATGTAAGTTTATGTGTGTTTGTGTGAGTTCATGCGCACCACATTCATGTGCAGGACAGAAGAGGGGAATGGAAGCCCTCGAACTGGAGTTACAGATGGTTGTTAGCTGCCGTGTGGATGCTGGGCACTGAACTCCAGTCCTCTGCAAGAGCACCCAGTACTCTTAGCTGCTGAGCCATCTCTCTAGCCCTGATTGCTTGATTTCAGTAAGAGCCTACCTATACTGGTCCTTTTTAAAAATGTTATGTGTATGAGTATACTGCCTGCATGTAAGTTCATGTGTGTTGTGCAATGCCTGCAGAGGTTAGAAGACAGCATTGGATCCCCTGGAACTGGAGTCATGGATGGTTGTTAGTCACCATGTGCATGCTGAGACTCAAACCTGGGGCCTCTGTGAGAGCAGTCAGTGCTCTGACCCACTCACTGAGCCATCTCTCCAGCCCCTATCTGGTCCTTTAGGAAGAACTAGCCCCTCACCCAGAATCCATCAGTAGCCTGTAGTTCAGCAGGGAGGGGAGGGTTACCTGCCATGTGGGTCTCTCCTAATCTACAATTGAATATTGACAGGCCTAGTCTTACAGTTCCATTGTGAAATCATGATCACTTAGGACTTGAAGGAAGGAGAGGGCATGACAGGGGTGGAGGCGATGACAGGATGAAGACGGCAGTAAACAGAACGCACTACATTATGTACATGAAGTCATCGAAGAGCAAATTTAATAGATGAGCATTAAAAATATAGCCTACACTTAGGCAGAGACATGCTAGAGGTCACTGTTAAGAACCGGAGGTCACCTGTGAAACTTGACTTTGAACTGTGTACAACCTTGATTGGTTCCTCCAGATTTCCTGGTCACATCCCTATGGGGAAAGGAAGGAAGGCTTGGAGCTCAACCAACAGACCAGTCAGCTTACCAGGCAGCAAGAGAGAAGGGAGAAGACCAGGAAGGAAATCAATGATCATTTATTTATTAAGCTCTTATGGCACACAAGGAACCTGTTTTTATTTTTTAATTTTATTTATTTTTGTATGTGTTTGAATATACTGTCTGCATGTAGGTCTGTGCACCCATGTTGTGCAATGCAGCAGAGGTCAGAAGAGGGCGTCGGATTCCCCTGGAACTGGAGTCAAAGACGGTTCTCAGTCACCATGTGGGTGCTGGGGATCGAACCCAGGTCCCCTGCAAAAGCAGTCGGCGCTCTTAACCGCTAGGCCATCTCTTCAGCCCGGAACCTTGTTTTCTTAAAATTGGGCCCTGTTTTGACCAATGAGGAATCAGAATACCAGAAAGACAAAGGGATTTCCCAAAGTCACAGACTGAGACTCCCACAGGAGTCCAGCCTCAAAGTGCAGGTGACCCTCCAGATGTCCTCCAGATGTCCCTCGTCCTTCAGCACAATGGTCTTCAAATGCAACACTCAATTCTCCTGATGAACTAGCTCTGGAACAAGCAGGCCTGGCCCAGAGGCACTGCCCGTAGCGATGCAACCTTCCCACTGTGGGCACCTCTACAGCAGTTCCTCCAGGATTCAACCAGCACCTCTCCAGCACCAGCTCTCTCCATGCTACTGGCACCGTGCCAGAACATTAACCTTCCATGACACCACAGCCATCCATGGAACTAGCACCACTCATGGCACCAAAACCCCCTAAACCACCAGCATCTTCCATCACACTAGCGTTCTCCCTGACCAACTCTTCACGGAGTCAGTGTTGTCTAAAGGAGCAACACTTTTTATAGCATCGACACCTGCTATAACAACACCACAGCAGGAACACCTTGAACAGCACCTGTATCTCCATAACACCATATTCTCCATGGCACCGGGGCCTCAGCGACCTCGATGCACAAGTACCTTCACACATCGCCACCATCTCCATGGCACCAGTATGCCGTCCATAACACCAGTACCTTCCCCAGTAGAGCCAGTTTTAGGAGCACCCACAGCTCCCCGGACTCAGGAAGCATTGCCTCTCTCCATATTCCCATTTGCTCAGATAAGCCTGCTGAAAACCTTCAAGCCTATGCATGGCTTTTTAAATTTTTTTTAATTTATTTTCGTATGTGTATGAATGTACTGTCTGCATGCAGGTTTGTGCACCCGTGTCGTGCAATGCCACGGAGGTCAGAAGAGTATGCATGGCTTTTTATAGTGACTGCAAGAACCTTCTAGGTTTTAGACATGATAAAAACTAGTCTTTCTCAGTTCATCTCTCTCTGCCAGGCTCTCTTCTCTCTCATCCCACAATTGCTATGAACTGCTCTTCTCAGACAATTTTGAAATCTGAAGTCAGAAGCTGTTCAGCTCCATGAAGGGACTCTGGTAACTGGGGCCACATCCTTGTTTTTCTGGGGGTTATCCCAGTCCTGGGCAACTGTTGGCTGGCAACAAGCTCTCTAAGGCTAACTAAATGCTGACTTCCAGCCCAGCTTCTCAAAATGAAAGCTCTATCCTTAACTCCAGACACATTTATACATTCATTACATCCAGGGTGGCAGGACCTCCTCCTCCCCTACCCGCAGCTTCTAGATACTGCATCTTCTCAGACTCTTGTCTCTGTAGAAGGTGCCCTTACCTCCAAGTCAGAGGAGCCCAACCCCCTTCTTCCAAGCAGAAATAAGTTTTGTGGTTCTGCTCCCACAACAGCCTCCATGGATCCCTGAGTCCCAGTGAACTGACTCATCGAAGACCCTCAGATTCTTAATTACCACACAACCTCCTCCCCCTCCTCTTACAGCACCCTCCAGCTAGCATCCTCTACACAGCCCAGAGGGAGTTCTCTGAGGAAAGCTGAAAACCAGGCTAATTAACACTTCAAGCTTTACATAAGCAAAGGAGAATTTGCCTTCATTCCTTCCTTTTTTTTTGTTCCAAAAGGCAGGGCTCTTCTCCACCCACACCTGACAGTCAGAGCTAACAAAAGACTCCTGAGAAACCACAAGCCTCATCCTCTTCCACAGACCCCAGTGGCCAACTGGGCCAAACTGCTTGAGGGGCCTTCCACAGGCAGAGCCGCTCCTGTTTATTCTCTTAGCTGAGTAACTGGCAGTTATCTGCTGTCGGCAGCATGCTGGGTAGAAAGGCCCAGCAGCCCATTGCTGAGATCGATACTGGGTAGCTGGGTGAGCAGCTTGGATCATGTCTCTGAGACACAGACCCCCTTTGAGAAATGGAGGATTATACCAGTTCCTCCTTCTCCACAAGGGACAGACTCCCACTCCCTGATGTGTGTGTGTGTATGTGTGTGTGTGTGTGTGTGTGTGTGTGTGTGTGTGTGATGGGGGATTGCATGCGCCACAGTACATATGTTGGAGGTCAGAGGACGATGTGTGTGTGTGTGTGTGTGTGTGTGTTTGTGTGTGTGTGATGGGGGATTGCATGCGCCACAGTACATATGTTGGAGGTCAGAGGACGATGTGTGTGTGTGTGTGTGGAGATGGGGGGATTGCATGCGCCACAGTACATATGTTGGAGGTCAGAGGACGATGTGTGTGTGTGTGTGTGTGAGATGGGGGGATTGCATGAGCCACAGTACATATGTGGAGGTCAGAGGATGATGTGTGTGTGTGTGTGTGTGTGTGTGTGTGATGGGGGAACTGCATGCACCACAGTACATATGTGGAGGTCAGAGGACGATGTGTGTGTGTGTGTGTGTGTGTGTGTGTGTGATGGGGGAACTGCATGCGCCACAGTACATATGTGGAGGTCAGAGCACAGCTTTCTGGAATCGGTTCTCTCCTTCCACCTTTCTGTTGGTTCCAGGGGTCAAATGCGGAGCCATCTTGTTGGACTGAAAAAGGTTTTCTTTCTTCTTTCTTTCTTTCTTTCTTTCTTTCTTTCTTTCTTTCTTTCTTTCTTTCTTTCTTTCTTTCCTTTTTCCTTTCCTTTCCTTTCCTTTCTTTCCTTCCTTCCTTCCTTCCTTCCTTCCTTCCTTTCTTTTTAAGATATATAACTGTATAGCCCTGGTTAACCTGGAACTCTCTGTGTAGACCAGGCTGGCCTTGCACTCACAGAGATCTGCCTGCTTTTGCCTCCTGAGTGCTGGGATTAAAGGCCTCCCCACAATGCCTGCCACATCTATTATGACTGGCACCAAAAAGGTGATATTTAAGAAATTGTAAAATAGTCTATCACAGAGATGTGGTTTTATTTATGGATTCAGGAGAAAGGTGTTGAAAGTCTAACCTTGTCAAATACTTTGATTTTGATTTGATAATAGTATTATGGTAAATATTCTTGCATATGACTCTGGGCATATTTCCTGTAACCACCTGCTGCCAGAGCATGCCAACTTTACGCTATGGCCTGATGTGCCCACATCATTACCAAGATCCCAGCTTTCCCTCAGACCTCTCTGCTTATCCCTGAGGAGCCTGTGTGAAGCTGTAGCCAGACCCACATTCATGTGGTTCACACACCAGGCCCACGTTGACAGTGGTCCCCCTTTGCGCCAGAATTTGGAGTGACAGGAAATGAGGAGTCTCCATCTCCTCAAAGGGAGGCTCATACATCCAGCCAACTTGAATGTAGATTCAGTGCAGAGAAAGTTCACCCAGGGCAGAAAGCGACCAACTTGCTCATCTATGTGACCCTCCAGTCCCCCAGATAACCAAGGCAGCATTTGCTTTCAAAGTCCACAGTCACAGTGGACACCAAATAGCTCCCGTTCATTCTGAAGCTGACTCTACACAGATTTCAGTGGTCTCTGTGGGTTCTATACACCAGCTTCATAGAAATGGAACTACTATCTCCGTTTGAGAAATGAGGTTTAGTGACCTGCTTGTGGCTAATGAGTAATGTAAAGTGGAAATAGGGCTCAAGTGCATCCAGCTTGCTCCCAATGTCTACCCAAAGAGCCACTTGTCCGCCTGTCCCTGTGGCTGACTCTGCCTCCTAAATGCCTGCTAGGTCTGCCTTTCTCTGTCCACTCACAAGCCTTGTCTGGACCATGACCAACTTTTACTTGGACAATTACAGTAGCTATTTCACCCACTTCTCTCTTACCTGCCACACCCCATTAGCCCTGTGAAAGACAATATGATTTTTCCTAAACCCCAAATCAGTCACAACTCTCCTCTGCTTGAAGTCCTTCAGAGGATTCCTGTTGCTCTTAGTATACAACCTGTGATTTATCCATACAGCCTACACACAGAACTGTCTGCTGTTAGGTTATAAAGGCGAGAACCCCTGATAAAAAGGCACATGAGACTCAAGTCATTCTGGGAACATGGTTTACTTCCATTGGAACTGCCTGAGCAGGCGACCTGCTGGCACGTGGTGGAATAGCAGCAGGAGCAAGATGGCGACTGGGGCAGGCCCTGGATACAGGGGAAGAGGTAAGAAGATTGAGTCTCTGGAGGAAGTGGACATCTGTGTGTCCCTTGGAATTCTGGGAAGCCCAGACCTGACATCTGCGTCCTGCTGTACCGTTTTCTCCCCACCCTCTCCTAGGGTCCAGCCTCACAGCCCTTGTTTGTAGCAGCGCTGGCATCCCTGAGCCTTTCTTAAAATCCTGCTGTCCTCAGTGCCCTGCACCCTTACACCTGCTCAATGCTGCCCTCCCATCTCCTAAGTGACTCCCCAGGCACCTCCCTCAGCCTCTCCCATCATCCCTCCAGAGCACACATCACAGCTCTGTCATGAAATCCCTCACAGCCAGGGGTGGACAATTGCCAGTTCTTCTACTGACCCTCACCAAGAACCAGAACGGTAACCATGAGGCTTGTACTACCAAGAAGCCAGCCTTCCCATCCCTAGGCCTTTTGTGTGTTTTGACCACAGCTGTTGTCTAAAATTTGAGTCTCTTCATGCATTTCTGCCACAGTTCCTGAAGACTGTGATGAAAAAGCCGGAAGAAGAGGACAGGAGATGTGGAAAGGAGTAGCTGGCATTTATCAATTATCAAATTAATCAGAACATTCTGAGAGCATGCGCAGAGCCCTTGTCTTGTGAATAACCCCAACCACGGGGACAGCGTGGCTTTGAGCAGTCGTACAGAAATAGCTTGCACCACTTTCCCACTCCACAGTGTCCCTGTCCCACCAGCAAATGCTACCATTCTTCTGTCTGTCACTTTACCAAGAAACTGACCGTAAATTCCGCGATCTTCGGCACCCGGAACTTCCCTTTGCTTCTCTGCTCCGGCTGGTACTCTGTTCTTGTCTTCACGATCACCTGCAATGGTTGGCTAGCGTTAGTGAGTGCGGAGGTCTGTTTCCCTTCCCTGTTCCCTGGCAACTAGAATTTAGTATCCATCAAATGCCCTACCACTGAGCAACACCCTCAGCCCCTCATTTTGCCTGTAAAGAGGCATTTTAGACAACACACTCTTGGCAATGAAACCTGGACCACATTTATCATACAGGCTAGGGAAAATTCTATTTTGCATTATAAAAAGGATAGCCAGCTATCAGCTACAGAAATGAAGTGAGGCAACAAACTGCTTTAACTATTTTATTTTTTATCTTTAGGTTAAATTTGTTCTTTGACAGTTCGTACATGCTTATAGCACATTTTGTTCACCGGCCCCGGCCCCGGCCCCGGCCCCGCCCCGGCCCCGCCCCCTTCTCTTATTGTTCTCCAACCCCTGTCCTCCCTGCAGGTCCCTCTCCCAGATTCACGTCTTTTGTTTTAACCAGGACCATCTGTGCAGCCACAAGGTTAGAACTATCCTTCAGAGTCCGGAGGGATTAACGCAGGTGAAGATGATGACTGTCCCCCTCCTAGAGTCCACCAGTAGCCAAGAGCTCAGCATGGAGTCCATGACTGACTGTGGACAGGCCCAGTCTTGTGCAGTACTGATAACCGCAGCTGCTGTGAGATCAAGTTTGCTACGGCTGCCTCATGGTGTGAAGCCAGCATTTTGCCTTTTGATTGAGAATGTTAAACTATATAAGTGTGCTATAGTTGATCTTTTAAATGTATTTTATTACATGTATTTATTTATTTTGGAAGGAACATGCACCTGTTACAGTATGCATTTGCATACCACTGTATGAGTCCTGTGGCTCAAACTCAGGCTTTGGTGGCAAGCCCCTTTACCCACTGAGCCATCTCAGGGCCCCTGCAGCTAATCTTCAATTAATAAATGTTTAAGACATTTCCATAATTTGGGTTAAAGAAAAGAGTTCTGATGAATAACATGCTAGCTAATCTTTTGCATATATTCTTAATATAATCTGGGGGCTCGTGCAAGAAAAAACTGTGGCACTCTATCGACTCTATAATTGTATTGTCTTTACTAAAGTCTGTGCTTCCGGTGTATCTCACTAAGACATGCTGTCCACACCACAGGGCATTTATGGAACTCATCTCAAGGTGCTGGCCAAGTGGGTGGGGGGTGGGAGAAAAGCCTGACAGTTCATTTGTAATTACTACCAAAATGCTGCAGTACCAGGAGACCACATGGCCTCACCAGAAGGTACAAACTATACTCATCACAATCTCTGTTTCCTTTGAAAGGTAAGTGAGATGAAAGTGGTCAGTATTTTAAACTGTTTAGTACAACAATCACTTCACCTACCTTATCTACAACTTACTATTTCAGTCTTCCTGACAAAGAAACTGAAGCTCAGGGGCTCGAAGGTACTTACCTGATGTCTCAGGGCTGGAGAGAAACAATCTTCTAACCAGAATCCCTTTTAATTCCCATTTTGTTTTAAATTAGCAGAATTCTCATTGATAATTTCTACCAACTTTTCCTGGAGACACATTCAATTGTATTGACTGGGGTAAGAATTCTTTTATGGAGAATGTTCTTTAAGGCCCATGAGGCAGGCTGTTGACTCCATACAGCTCAAGAAGGAACGAATAGGGAAATCATAGTGTGTCCTAAGTATTCGACATGTGGCCTTTACTTGCCAGTTCTGGGCTCCAGTCCATATGGTGTACCCTCTTTCCCTGACCTTCAGAGGCTGCTAGATATAGATCTTGCTGCTGTGAATATCTCTCTTTGCAGTCTCCCGTTCCAGCAACAAAAAGTGAGCAGCCAGACTCAGGTGAGGGTTTATGGGGAGGGGAGAAGGGAGAGATATTTTGTTTTTCTGTTCTCCCTACATCCTGCCTCACAGGTCCCTCCCATGACTGAATGATGTTGTAAAACTCTGGAGGATGGAGCTGTACAGTTGGGACCGGACAGTCAGCCAACGCTAGCAGCCAACAAGAAAGTGAGGACTTAAGTCCTGCAACCACAAGGGATTGAAGTCATCCAACAACTCAAATGGGCTTAGAAGAGAATCCAGCCCTAAACAAGAGTGCCTGCCCACCACCCATCTTCAGACTTAGACCTGGAGCATAGGACCTAACTAACAGACCCTCAAAAACTGTGAGGTAGTACTTTTGTATTGGTTTAAGATAGCAGCAGGAAGCTGTCTACCTTCCCACATGTCAGCCCCCTCTCCTCACCTCTTGGCTCAGTCCCATCCCACCTACATTCATAGGTGTCAGCCTGGTCTCCCGTCCTTCACCTCACACAGCAGCTGTGACAGAGTGTTGGCCTCTGAGTTCTTCCCATTGCCTCTCTGTTTAATAAACTCCTTCCCAGAGTTTCTGATAAAGCTTAAAACCACTGTCATCATTGTGTGTAAATTAGAAAGACCCTATATTCCGGCCAAGCATGTTGAGCCAAAATTGAAAACTACGAGTGTTTGAATGACACCATGAGACGCCATCAGGCGTTAGCGTGCTGACTGTCCTACAGGAAGCATTTTGAGATTCCTTTCTTGTGGGGCTTTGCGTGAGCAGTCCTCCCCCCCCCCCATAAGCTCAGGTGTTTGAACACTTGGAGCTGTTTGGGAAGGCTATAGAGGCCTTAGGAGGTGGAGACTTCTGGTGACGTATGCCGCTGGGGGCGGGCTTTGAGGTTTATTGCCTCGCCCCACTTGCAGTTCTCTCTCTCTGCTTCATGTTGGTGGTTGAGGATGTGATCTCTCAGCTCGCTGCTCTGCCTGCCTGCTGCCATGCCTGCCTTGACATTAAGGACTCTCCCTCTGGAGCCAGAGGCCCAAATCAACACTTTCTCCCTAAGCTGCTTTCGGTCATGGTATTTATCATAGCAACAAAAAGTAACTCAAAGACTTCGCTAGCATTTCTTTTCAGGACTGTACTCTGCCCCACGGTGTGGCAGTCCTGTGATCTATGGGATCCATCCCTCCCTCAGTGATGAGGATGGCCCCTAGTCAGGTCAAGCCAACCACAGAAAGCTATTCTATCAAAACCATCAATTTGAGGGGCCCTGACATCTCCATGTTGGTAAGTTCAGAACGATGAGATACGACAAGGCAGCACTGACTATGGCTTAGTGGAAAAAGCCTCCTTGGTTTCTATGAGTGTCCCTGGGAAGATGCTTTTCCTCTGCAAGGTGCAGGAAGGGCTTTAACTCTAGAAGTGCTGTGCTAACCATTGTTACTCTAAGAGGGGCCAGGAGGAAAACACAGGTAGCCCACAAAGAAGGGCAAAGCCAAGAGCCACCCAGAGAACAGAGAAAGGCAGGAGACCCTGATCCTGGACCACCCGTTGCCCAAAGACCCATGCTGAGCTCTGCAGTCACAAGGAAAAGGCCTCAGTCCCATTCCCTATGGGTTTTCTGCTCTTGGAGTCTAAAGGTTTTGTGTCTGATACAAATGTATTTTAAGAAAACACACAAAAATGGAACAAAAAGTCATTAGACTTCCATAAAATAGCCAAATACTAAATAAGCATATCAAAATCTATAGATTTTCTAGGTGTCAGCAGAAAGTTCAGAAAGTATAATGGACCAACCAAAAGACAGCACCTAAGAACATTTAGAGAAGATGTGTTCACAGCAGTCCCCGCTCTAGGAACGAGGTCCATCAATGGGAGGATGGATGCACTGTGGTTTGTTAAGATGTGAGTATTGCACAGGGGGATCTCACATGTCCATGGTGAGCCCCACACATATGTTAAACACAAGAAGCCAGACCTCAAAAGGCTTTTTAGACACTATAGGATTTCCCTGACATCTTCACATCAATATATACCCAAGATATAGCTGACTTGCATACTATAGACAATATTTGTTTTAAATATGTGCAGTCCTCACTTGCAGTGACGGGCTTAGGAGGTGCTGGTTTGGGGTCAGAGCCCTCTCATCTGCATGTCTTTTTGCTCTGAACACCAATGAAATAAATGTTCCTTGTGTCCTGGGCTTCTTTTAGCCAAGGGACAGTCAGGTGCCTGGCACGAGAGCATTCCTCTCTGCTCTGCTCTTTTCAAAGAAGCCACGTGTCCTCCAGAGCTGCTGGACAGTGCGTCAAGGTCACCATGAGGATCTCCATAGAGCTCCATCTCCATTTCAAATGGTTTGACGTCTCTGCTTAGAACAAATGGCCAGTGAACAGTCCTCATCCTCTCTGAGCTCCCAGGGACATGGATGGTTCTCAACGTTCCAGGGTCCCAGCATCAGACTGGCACATTCAATAGAAGCTGAACTTGGAATTTTTCATTTTAACTTTTTCTAGGCAGTGGCAGCCTGAGCCGTGAGCACAAGGAAGGGACTGTACAGAGCACTGTGTGGCTGAGCCGGGCTATCCAGGAAGTTGTGTGGGTTATACTTTTTTTACTTCGATTACTTTCAAACCAGATGGTTTTATCTGCACACACTCCCACCGTAAGTGGACAGGCCTGCTTCCTCCCAGTCCCTCCTGAGCATTTCTGCCTCGTGGCCTGTGGTGGTCTTCTCTTGTACTGACCAGCCCTCCTCAGGTTTCCTCCCCAGGCCCTCCTCTTCCACCCGGCCTCTTCATACTGGTTGTAACACTGGGATTTTTCAGAGCGACATCATGGCCACTCTCTGTCCTTGCATAAGCCCAGCCCTGAGCGTTCACTCACTACACCCTGCCAAGTCTACCTTCCATTTTTTTGACTCTTGAGTGTACACCTCTACTTGGATCTCGTGCAGCACTCAGTAAATCTATTGGATACTGTCCCTTGGATCCACGCACCCAAATTTACCATGGCCATGTCAACCCACCTTTCCCAACTATCTTGCCTTTCGAATGTGCATGCCTATAGAACCTGACTTTGAAAATATCATTTTCTGTACCATAGTTTATTTCGAATCAAATGCAGGAATCTCTCCTGACCCTCTCCTTCCCGTCAGTCCCCAAATCTGTTCCATCAGTCCACTCGTTCCAAGCTTCGGCCTCTCCCAGACTTCCTCAAAACAGCTCATTTATCTGGTGATACTTCCTCACCCCGGCCCCCATCCTTAACTCTCCATTTATTTGGCTCTGGGCAGCTTTCTGACTCCCATCCCCGCCTTCCCAAACCCAAAGCTCTTTCTAGACTGAGGGAGCAGCGTACAGCAGCAAACACTCAGAAGATGCTCAGGAGGCTGACACCTGGCAGAACCGCAAATAGGCAGCTGTGAGTGGAGGGCCAGGAGGGGGTCGGCGCAGACGAGCGGGAGGGGGAGGCGGAAGCGGAGTCACCCTCAGTACCTCTGAGGTGGTCCTGTGGGCAAATGGGGAGCCGAAGAAGGTTGATAAACAGGAGAACAGCCTTCCAGATGGGCTGAAGTTCAGAAGAAACTAGGGAGCCACAGTGGGTGAGGAAGCAGAGCAGGAGTCTAGCCTGTGACTCGGAACCTGGCCGCCGTTGGGACTGCACGGAGCTTGGGGCTTTGCTCCTATGGAACAGAGCCAGAAACATTTCCCTTCTTTATACAAAAGATACGATAACGTTACTCTTTTTAGAATGAAGAAAGGGAGAGAACAGAGGCATGGGGCGGGGGGTGAGATTTGCAGAGAAGCTCTATTTCAGACAGTTTTTCTTCTTCCTGCAGTTAAGAAAATGGAATGAACCGGCCCTATGCGCGCTTCATTTATAACAGAAATGGGGGTGCGGAGCTGAGGAAAATTCTTTTCTAGTCTTTTTAACATTGAAAGGAAGATTTTACAGACATCTGAAGAATGATGCTCTAGGTCTTCAGATGTCTGGGTGTGGGCAAACCCACTTTGCTTTCTTTTCCAGTTTATACGCTGGTCCCCCATTGTCCTGACAACCGATAGATAATAGGGAGACTATAATTTAACATAATTGACATTGTGAAAATGGAATAAGCTATTCATTTCCAAAGGCCTCCTGTCTGCCCCCCCACCACCACCACTGGCAAGGCCAGCAAATCCATGGTGCTTCAGATGGCTCAGAGTCCAGATCATAAAAATTGAAAATACTACTTCCCCAGATTAGCAACAATGGAGAGAGTCCCACATGGCGAGGCCCCAGGATTGGCAGAAACAATAAATAAAAGTGCAGAAATGCTGACAAGGTGCAAGATTGTATTTTTATGAGCTGGATTTGTATAGGCTAAAAATAGACCTGCGTGGTAGCAGCCTCAGCTCTTCCCTGCAGCAGAGCGAAGACTGGGGGCTGGGGGGCTGGACTTCACCCTGGGGGCAGGGCTGAGGCAGTCTGCTTCAACCCTCATCCTTCCTCCAGTCCTCAGATGTCTTCTTTAAAGCCATAGTTATCATTCCTACTTCCCAAATGCAGAATGCTAGCTTCCGCAGGGTCAGTCACTGGCCATGGGTGGGAACTGATTGAGCCAGTGAGCAAACAGCAGCAGCAAGCTCTTCTTTGTCCCCTATGTGCCTGACACTGCGCCAAAAGCTTTGTGTCCTTCTGTACCCCAGCAAGCCCTCCCAGGCACTCCAGGTGTGGGTGAATTATCACCACCGTGGAGATGAAACTGAGTTCCAAACAGTGACGCCACACCCTTGCATGGGCACTAGGAGGCAGCTCAGATCCAGGTGGGTGCCGCCTCATACATTCTGGTTCTGAGGTCACTGGTGCTGCAGGGCTCCAAACCACTGTTGCATGTATATGGATGCGCAAACAGAAGCCGGAGAGTGAGAGAGGCCAAAGAGGCCGCCACTGCCTCAGGTGAACCCTCAGCCAGGTTCTCCCTGTCCCTTCTCTTCTCCTTACCTCACACTCACTCCTTGGATTAGAATATTTTCCTGGGATCCTGAAAGCTGGTATTAGGTAGAGAACACAGGGTGCTCCGAGCTAGTGGCAGTCAGTACAGTGCCCTCCGTTTACGTGGAGGAACTGGAGCATTTGCAGATGGGAGGTCATACACCACCACAGGTTGTTTGTCACCTTGCGGGAGGCCTGTCCCTCACTTCTTCCAAAGCTAGGCAGCTCTGGCTCATCTTCATAAGATCTCTGTACCTGGGTTTACTTAACCAGTTCTTCCCCTTGGAACAGTCCAAGTTACCCCTCCATCATCTCTTTTGATAATAGTTATAGGATTCTGAATGACTAAAATGATGATGCCCGTGTGTCTACCAACAAGAAGCACAAAGGGCAGGTGACACAGTGATAAGGTGTAAATTTATGAACAATGTAAAATGCCTGCTGAAAGACACTGCAGCAACTTATACAACCAAGAGGAATGTAGTGAGGGCCAGAAGAATGTGCCCCAAGGGAGGAAGGAGGAAGAGCAAGAGAATATGTGTGATGTAAAGGAGGAAGACTGCAGGGAAGGGGCAGCCAGAGGAACAGTGGTGGTGTGTGTGGCGGTGGGGGGATTAAGAACAAGGATGAACCGGGCATGCTGGCGCACGCCTTTAATCCCAGCACTTGGGAGGCAGAGGCAGGCGGATCTCAGTGAGTTCAAGGCTAGCCTGGTCTACATAGTGACTTCCAGGATAGCTGAGGCTACAGGGGGACCTTGTCTTAAAAAGACCAAAAATATTTTTACTTATTATTTTTATTTTATGTGTATGAGTGTATTACCTGCATGTATTGTATGCACACCTGTGTCATGCAATGCCCTCGGAGGTCAGAAGATGGATGTTAGATCCCCTGGAACTGGAGCTATGGACGGCTGTCCGCTGCCATGTGGGTGCTGAGGATCGAACCCAGGTTTTCTGCAAGAATAGCCGGTGCTCTTAACCACTGAGCCATCTCTCCCGCCCCACTCTTTGATCATTTCAGACCTATCTGTAGGAACTGCCTGGTCAGAGGCTTACCTCAGTATGGAGAAGATCAGAACCCTCTGAGGTATCTATGTGTGTGTGTGGGTGGGGGGAGGCTGACTTTTCTCAGACTGTCACTAGGAGAAAAGGAAGAGAGCAGAGGGTACAGAACTTGTTACTCAGCCTCAGGGCAGGGGAGCCATGCCCTCCGCCCAGGCTCCTTCCAGGTGTGCTGTGTGCGAAGCCAGATCCTACTTTGGCCCTAACCTTGAAAGCTCATTCTTCATTCTTGTCACGTTCTGAAATTAGTCTTCTCCCCCACACACAGCATTAGGTGACATATTCTGAGTGTCCAGGAAAGAATGGCAACTATATAATTGAGCTTTCTCTGTGTCATGCCCTGAGCTAGGGCTGTTAGACAATTTTCACATTTTTCCCTTTCAGTAACTTGCTGGGTGGATATTATGTCCATTTTACAGTTCAAAGAACACAAAGCGCAGGGAGGCTCGGCAATTTGCATAAAGTCCCACAGTAGATAAGCAGCTTAGCAAAGACTTGAGCCCAGGTCTCTAAGATTACAAAGTGCTTGTGTGCTACCATGAATTTCCTACTTTATGAACTTTGAAGCACGTCAGATGTCAATAAGTGATCTTAGAATCTCTCCGTTTCTCTCTTTTAAATACAGGCACACCACCCGCCCCCAAGACTCACAAGACTTAGCAATCGGCAGAAAGGAAGAATATGCTGGGAGCCTGGCAGCTGGCTGGCCAAGTACACAGCTGACTTGGGGCTTTGCCAAGGCGGGCTTCTGCTGCCTGTCATCTTTCTACGGCCCTGCCATGCGCCCACTGGCATCCCGAGATACCTGCATGCAGATCTCAGCTGCAGCGCTCTTTGCGGGGGCAGTAGGTGCATTCTCCAAACGCAGTTCTGCACCTGCAAAGCAGGAGTCAAGGTAGAAACCTCACAGGCTGTGTCAGAGCATAGGCACTGTCATGTTTTCAAGGGCTCAAAGGCTGAACTGGATGTCCCAACTTCTCAGGACCTGGCTCCCACAACCTGGAGGAAGATACCCACTAAAGAAAAGTGCCTGGACTTAGGAGGGCCCTGAGCTGACTTTCAAAGGGCCTCATACTGGGTTGAATGAACCTTGGGGCCAAACTAGTATCTCACCCAGGAACTATGTAAAACCCCCAACCTGGAGACTGTGCAATCTGTTAAAACAAATAATAGCCCCTAGTGTCTCAAAACCTCAGAATCGTGTCACCTGCACTAACCCTATCTAACTCCCCCTTTTCCCAATCTCTCAACCCAACTGTGCCCAAGCAGTGACAGTTTCAAATCCCAGGAGAAACTGTTACCACCTTCATCGTTCTTAATAAAGAACAATCAACCTGCTCCTAAGGTTGGTCTCTCATCTTTCATTTTCACGTCACCCTGGTCAATCCCGAGCTACCATTTTCTAACATCCACCTGCTTGGTTCTGAGGGTGTTTCTGCACCTTTCAGTGAAGAAATGGAGCCCATTTAAGCTACATGAGAGTGGGGGAGGCTTGTTGGAACAGTGCCCACTATCTGCTGCCAGGTCTCAATGAGAACCCACCCACCTACCAACCACCACCGTCCATCCTGACACAGCTGCGTCTTCCAGCTGGGATCCCCCCTTCTGCTCTTTTCTGTCCCCTCACTACACATGGCAGGACAGGAAGACTGGCCACTTCTCTTTGGGATGTAGCTGTTCTGGTGCTCCCTAAAAGAATGAATGGAACAAAGAAAAAACTCCTGAAGACCCATTGTGGAACTGAGTCCATCTGTTGTCCCTGGGGTGGCCCACAGCAGCCAGAGTTGCCTTCATAGAATGGGACTCTGGATCCTGTTGTCCTGCTTTAAATTTTCTCTTAAAACATACAAGTATTGGGGCTAGAGAGATGGCTCAGTGGTTAAGAGCACCAACTGCTCTTGCAGAGGCCCCGGAATTGATTCCCAGCACCCACATGGTGGCTAAGAACCATCTTTAAGCCGGGTGTGGTGGCGCACGCCTTTAAACTCAGCACTTGAGAGGCAGAGGCAGGCAGATCTCTGTGGTTTCAAGGTCAGCCTGGTCTACAGGGCTAGTTCCAGGCCAGCCGGGGCTACAGGGAGAGCCTGTCTCAAAAACACCAAAACCAAAAACCAACCGAACAAAAACCCATACAAGTATTGAGAACAATATCCTGGGCCTTCTGTGACCTGATACCCATCTGCTTGTCCTTCTCTCTCAGGTCTCCTGGCTTCTTAGCATTTCCTACCAACCTGCTCCATGCCTGCCCCTCCTCCGTGTCTGCCTACAGCCTGCTCCATGCTTGCCCTTCCTCCGTGTCTGCCTACAACCTGCTCCATGCCTGCCCCTCCTCCGTGTCTGCCTACAATCTGCTCCATGCCTGCCCCTCCTCCGTGTCTGCCTACAGCCTGCTCCATGCCTGCCCCTCCTCCGTGTCTGCCTACAGCCTGCTCCATGCCTGCCCCTCCTCCGTGTCTGCCTACACCGCTGCTTTCTCTGCCTCTCTTCCACTCAGCAGGGCTCAGCTGACGTTGCTTCCTGAGAAAGGCCTCTCTGGCATAACTAGACCCCTCCTAAGTTTTGCCCTTTCTTGCATTAAGCCCTTCCCACAGCTTACATCTGTGTACTTCTTCTCTTTCTGGGCTGGCTTGAAGTCTGCCTTCTCCCTGTATTAGAAGCTTCATGAAGTCTGAGGCCATACTCTCATTTCATGGCTATGTGTACTTAGCCAAGCAAGCACGTAGGAAGAATCCACCAAGATTTGCTGGGTATGTGAGTGGGTAGACGGATGGATGAGTGAGTGGGTACCTTCCAATGTGATAACTATAACCATAGCTATACTTGATGGTAGTCAGGGAAGGTGCTGAGAACTTGGCTTAGGAATGTGACTATTGTCTTATCAAACCAGCAAGGTTGAGAAGGATGTGGTGAAGGGCAGAGTGTCCCGGAGATCACAGAAAGCTGTAGGACAGGGTTTCTCAATGTGTGCCTTATTGACATTCGTGCAAAATAATTCTTTTGAAGGGCAGATGGAGCCATGATGTGCACTGTAGTTTATTGAGAGCATCTGTGGCCTCTACTCATGAGATGCCAGTACAATCACTGCTCTAACTATGACAATCCAAAATGGCTCCAGACATTGCCAAATATCCACATGGGAGGCAAAATAACCTCCATCAAGGGCTGCTGTTCCTGGGAGTTGTGGCATACTGGTTTTTATGGTACAAAGCAAGAGTATAAGAGGAAGAAACCTGTAGCCTTGTAATAAAGGCCCTAAATGATGGTGCCACATCTGAAAGAAAGTCACCACTCTGAAGAAGCTGTCATAGAAGCAGGCAGAGGACTGGTAGGTGGGTGACCACCTATGAAGCCAGGCCATCCTCTCCTGAGGCAGCCACCAACTTCTGTAGAAACAGTCAGGGTGACAACCCTGGAAGCAGTGACGTTATCTCAAGGAAACACCCCAGGTCCCCACCTGTTAGTCCAGGAGTCTGCCTAGAAGGGAGACCAAGGAGGAGCAAGGGCCACAGAGGATGTCCATCCAGTGAGGAAGCATGGTGCAGAGGGGTCCCAGGCCCCCGGCCCTTGAACTCCTTATCTGTGGTATTTAAGCACGCTGTTCCATTGATCTGAGCCTTACTTTCCTCATCAGTGGAATGTGTGCACTAAAGCCTACCCCACAGGGCTGCTGGGAAGAGGAACTAAATAAGAGGAACAGCTTGGACAGCCCAGAGAAAGTCCTTCAGACTCGGTGCTATGGTTTGGGGATTGTCTGAGTGTGTCCTCCACCCCCCAAGGGTCATGTGCTGGAAACTGGGTCCTCAGTGTAGCTACTTGAAGATGGAATGATTAAGAGTTAAGGCCTTAGGCCGGGCGTGGTGGCGCAAGCCTTTAATCCTAGCACTTGGGAGGCAGAGGCAGGTGGATCTTTGTGAGTTCAAGACCAGCCTGGTCTACAGAGTGAATTCCAGGACAGCTGGGGCTACAGGGAGACCCTGTTCTCAAAAAGACCAAAAAAAAAAAAAAAAAAAAGAGTCAAGGCCTAGTAGAAGATGATGAAGTAAGTCACTGGGGACATGCTCTCTCTGCGATTCCAGTTAGTGCCTTAAAGAGCTAAGCAAGCCTCTTGTTTTCTGTCTCACCGCATGATGTCTCCTCCTTCCACAGGCATGTTGTCACCTGCCACATTCTGGATCTAGCCATAGCTGGCGCCATGCTTTCTGGAACTTTAGCCTCTAGAACTGTAAGCTACATAAAGCCTCAGGTTTTTGTTATGACAACAGAAAATGGACCAAGTAAAATTCTATGGATAGGGGAGGGGTTCATGAGCCCCTCCCCCATAGCTGAGGCGTTATTGGCAATTGAGGCTGCTGGGGGGAGAGGGAGTCATTATTCTTTGAGAGTGTGGAATCTACCAGTGGCCACATCCCCAAAGAAAACTGTGTCAGAGCCCTAATAAAAGGGGGAGTATGGAGTGGATCCACCTACAAAGGGCTCTTGAGTCCATGTGGGGAGCTATTAGTTAAAGAAACTGTCTTCTGGACTTCTATTCAACCTTTAACACATTAGTTTTGTTGTTAGGGGGAAAGTTGTGCTTGCTTTTTGTAAAGACCATAAAATCTGTGTTGGGGATGTAGCTTAGTGGTAGAGAACTTGCTTAATATTCATAACATCCAGTTCAATCTCTTGCACTGAAAATTTTTTTAAATGACAAAATCTAAATATTAACCCAGAAAACTACTAAGCTAATTCCCCACTCAGAGAAGATACAGACCTAAGAGTAGACTAGTAACTGAGTTAGAAGACCAGTTTATTCTTGTTTCTGAAGTGGAAGTTTCCAGAACAACACTGCCCAGGTTCTGTATCTAGGATGCTTCAACAATTTTTGCTTTGAGAAGTTACATTACTAGCCTGTGTCTGAGTTTCTTTAAAAATTGGATCAGGGTTGGGTGTAGGGGCACACACTCTTAATTTCAGCACTTGGGAGGCAGAGGCAGGTGGATCTCTGTGAGTTCAAGGCCAGCCTGGTCTACATAGTAAGTTCTAGACCAGCTGGGGCCATAGGGAGACCTCGTCTTAAGAAGACCAAAAAAAACCAAAAAAACCCAAAAAACAAAAGCCACCCCCCCCCAATCAGATTGAAGTAGGAACTCCCTTATTGGATTCTGTTTATTAATGAAATAAAATTGTGGTGTGTGCGTGTGTGTGTGTGTGTGTGTGTGTGTGTCTGTGTGTGACATAGATACGGCTTGGGACAATACCAAGCATTTCAGGAGTGCTTGAAAATATTGACTACTCTTTCATACTCTGCTTTGGGTCACTTGACTTCTGAGGTCACTTGCTTCTGACAGCCTGTATGTAATCTCACTTGCTTCTGACAGCCTGCATGTGATCCTCTTCACAGAAGAGGACACTAACGTCTACCTGGTAGAAGGATTTTGTTAGGAGCATCTGAAGAAGTGTGAGGTGTGGCCCTGCAGGATCCCACCACATCCTTCCACATACACCATTTCCTTTCCCATGCTTGGAAGTCTACTAGGAGAGAGCCCGTATGATATTTATTCTTCTGGAGTTGAGGTGACTTTCTAGTACATCTGGATTGCCTGCTCGTTAAGTGAGGAACGCCTTCAGAGAGGGTTAGAGAGAACTCAGAAGGAGAGCAAAGAGAGCACCAGTCTCTGGATGATCTGTGACTCTGTGGAAGGTTGGGGGGAGGCAGCCTCCCTACAATGCCTTTTCATTATACCCCAGTTATGAGACACGAAGCTCTGCAAGGCTGTAGTCATTAGGAATCTCAAGACAATATGACTTTTTCTTCACATTTCTGCTTATGCCTGAGTGTAAGTCCAGGCATGTCCTTCCATGAGTTTAGGACGTTCTGAATTTTGGGTTCTAAACGTGACAGTCCCTGACTCCCTGCACTTAGTTGCTCAACTTTGGCCACACCTGGGAGTCATTTGGGAAGAAAGTATTCATACTGACAGAGAGATTCTGGTTGAAACATTGTGGGGTGTAATCTCAAGATGAGTTTTAAAATCTGTGTTTCCAATATGTAGTTAAAAAAAAAAACCCAAAAAACAACAACAACAACATAAAAACCCCAAGGATGTCTGGTGTGCATGAGACGAGCACTCAGTACTGTCTCTTCAAGTTTCTTTGGCATTATTCCCCATTCAAAGTTCATTTTTAAAGGCTTTATTCATTCTTTCAGGCGAACTCAAAAATGCTTTATCTCTACCACCCACCCCAGCACACTCTTATATTGACAGCCTCTGTGCTTCCAAAACAAATGACTCAGCCCCAGCCAATCAGACAGGTTCTTTATCTAGCTTTAGCTCCTCTTCATTGATTGGATGGAGGCAACTGGTTAAGACACACAATGCCCTCCTGGAGATGCCAATGAAAGAAATCAAACAGATGGAATGATCCATTGTTTGCTCCCCAGACTGGGAACAGCTTCGTTTATCTGCAGATCTCTCTTTTTGATGGGCAAGAGCTCACATTCTAAAACCCCAAGTTGTTTCAAGTAGATCTTAGACGATATTTCTCCCCACTATGTCCATGGGATAATACCTCTTTACCACCTCTATTATTCATGTCAGGAGATGTGCAGGAGGCACTGGCTCCTTCCCAGCCTCTCCTCCCCAAATACCTCCTCCAGCCTCGCTCTGCACAGGCGCTTGCATCATTGCCTTAAATGCCTTTTTCCTCCCCCCAAACCTGCAATGCTTTTACTTACCTTGGGCTCATCTAACCTGTCCCCCCAGTCCTCTACCAGCCCCTCCCCACTCTTTGTACTCTCCAAATCTTTGTCATGCTGGGTTAGAGCATTTACTGCGATGTACTGTGTTCATTTGAAGAAGGATTTTCTAACTTGGTCTTTTTATAATCAACTCTTAGTACAGGGTCAAGACCTTAGCAGGGCAAACTGAAAGCTGTTGGACTAATCTAATTCTCTGTCTCCAAATCCATACCAACCAATTTTTGAAACACCTCCTCAAGAAAAACAAGACAGGCTTTTCCTCCATCACCATCTAGAAGCTTAGGTATATTCATCTGCCATGATAAAAATCTTAGCAAGGAAATACCCATTTGCTTACCTATGTACATAGATATGAACAAAAATGAAAAAGCACCCTAGATCTGAAATAACACAAGAGATGTCTTAGGTCTGGATGAAATGTTTTCCAAGGAAAAGGGCATATTTGGTGGTTGAGGGAAGAAAAGGTTGGGAGGGGTAAAACGTTTCGCTGTTTGTTCCTGGCATGGGGTAACCTGGAGACCACTAAAAGGACAAACACCTATTACCTTCTCCGGAGCAGACAGCTGTAAATGATTAACCTCCAAGGGCGTGATGAGAGGGACGGTCTGGAAGCCATCCTCCACCGAAGGCGGCTTGGCCCCCTTCTCTCCCGGGTTACCGCTCAGCTTCACCATCCTGCTTTTCTTCCCAGACCTAAGGCAAGCAGTGGGATTCTGGTTACGGCGGGAGGTGAGGCAGAGATGGAGAGGGGCTGATGGGTCCTCAACAGCTCCCCTGGGGCCGCGTTCGAGCTTGCACTAGTCATCCATCTCCCACTAGATTCCCTGACATGATTTCCATTGTCCAGAGAAACTTCTTTATTTGTCAGAACATGCCAACTACCCACAGGGTTCAACAGCCCTCAAATTAGGCGAGCCAGTGAAAATCCCAAACCTTTGTAAAAATAGCTTTAAAAAAAAGCTTAGAAAATATCAAGATATAAAGAAAAAAAAAAAGAAAATATCAAGATATGACAGCTAAAGTATTCACGAATCCAGTGGGTCCCCTACAAAAAGAAATTCATTTTTTCTGGGTCCCCCGCAGCATGATACATTTCCCCTCACCACCCTGGTTGCTATTTTGGGTTTTCTTTAGCAACCCTTTAAAACACAATAAACACATTTCAATCTCTCTAGTGGTACCTTTTTATATAATATGTATATTATACATGAGATCCAGGTTTCTAAAACAGAGGCTGGCTTGAACCTGATCCTGTTATTCAGCCATAAAATGCCTGCAGAGGATTTTTTTCATTCTTCTTCCACGGAAAGTTACCAGCCCCCATATTGCAAGATTGTCAACTAAATAAACAAATCACATTTATTTCTCCCCCAGCTCCCTTTGAAGTCAAACGGTGCTTCCACCCCACCCTCAAAAGCCAGCACCGTGAATTTCTCCCTGTCAATCCTGCTGACGGAGCATAATGAGACAAACAGGGTCGTTGGGATGACAGGGTGGTAAGGATTTGGAGGATGTTGGGGAGTGGTTACAACAAAAACAAATGCCTACTTACTGTGCTGCACTGGTGGGGGTCAGAGCTGATTCAAGCCAATATGTAGAAGAGGAGGAGGAGGACAATCAGGAGTCCTCCCTCCTCAGCCCGAGCCCCTGGTGCTGAACCAGCAGCCCTCGCGTGCGTGCGTCTGGATTCCGAGCTTCTGAGAGCAGGCGCCAGCGCTGAGAAGCTCTCGCAGCAGCTGCCTGCCTCCTCGCGCCTCCCACCGGGGACGGCTCCCGCACCACCTGTCATCTGGCACCACCTGCTGTTTCTCATGCATGGCCACAACCCCTGCACAGGACAAACGATTTCCAAAAAAGTGGGAGGGATTTCACACCAAAAAACAATATTGTGTTTTTAAAAAATTATGCCATTATGTAAAAAGCAGTTCTTGACTTTTGTGGGAACTGGAACAGCAGGCACCATTTTTTTTTTTCTTTTTTAGGCAAAAGGCTCACCTCCTAAAACTCCTAAGACTGTTATAAAACAGAATGATTCAAAAGACCCACACTATGCTCAAAAGAGAAAGTAAACCGATACATATTGTGTATTTCCTGTGTCCTGGACACTTTTCCAGCCTCTTTCAGGCTATCTCCTTCATTTGTAAAATGTGGTTTCTAAGAGTGACTACACGAAGGTTTGTCAGTGTGCAATGTGAAGGAACCAGCACGGGGAATCACTCAGTATGGAGCACTGCATGAAGGTGAGCACTTCTGCTCACAATTGCTGGTGGCATTACAGGTCAGATAAGGTCACAGAACTGGAATTTGAACCCTGACCCTCTGCTCTCAAGTTTACATCTAGGACAAGACATTAGATGACAGCCAGTTCAGTGTCCTGAGTGAGGAGGGGTGGGGTCGCAGCGTCAGTCCTACCAAAGCTGGCTTGACAGATCTTGGCCATTGTGCATCCACTCTCTGAACCTGTTAAGTTATCTCTGATAAAACACTTCCCTCACAGAGAAAGAGTGAATAATGGGCAGGGGTGAGACCCTAGGAAATGCCTTTTAACTTGTGAAGGAGGGTTCTGAATGGCCAAGTCACTCCCGTCATAGAGACTGCTCTATTCTCTTCTTAAAGCCTCTGCGGTCCAATCCATGGCTAGTGGTTTCTTCCACTTGTGATGTGAATCTTTGCCGGTAGGTTGTTGATCACCAGTTGCGGAGGTGTTTATGTAGCACTTCATGAGGTCCCCCTGTCTTGGTTTTGAGCACTCCCTTTTTATTTCAAATGTATGTTGCTTTGCATGAAAAAAGTCACCCTGGCTAGTGTTTATATGCTAAAAGACAAGAAAACATGTACATTATCTATACTTTTTAGGAACAAAATGTGTGTGTAAAGAGAGATTTACGACCCAATAAAGGCTATGACACATCAGAGTTGCACAGGGCATCATTAAGAGAAGTCACTTGGGAGGCAGATGCAGGTGGATCTTTGTGAGTTAAAGGCCAGCCTGGTCTACAGAGTGAGTTCCAGGACAGCTGGTGCTACAGGGAGACCCTGTCTTGAAAAGACAAAAAAAAAAAAAAAAAAAAAAAAAAAAAAAAAAAAAGTCTGTGTATTTGAGAAGGAAGTATTCTAATCAATGTTGGTTTTCCTTTCCCTCCTCTCCAAAGACCTGAACAATTCCCAGGTTCAAGCACTGTATAAGTCTGGCACAATACATAGACAACCACATGGTTCAACTGTAAATACTCAATCCTGTTGCTGCCGCTTCAAAAGAGAAAGAAATTTCTTTTGATGTCTCATGATTGATTCACAAGGAAACACACACACACACACACACACACGCACACACATACACACACACACACACACACACATACACACACACACACATTTTCAGGCCAGAGGTCCTAAGAATTTAGAAAGGTCCAGGAAAGGAGCCTGTGTTTAGGCAAGGTGAAATCCAGGCTTGATTGTAAGTGAGGTCAAAAAGAGAGACTGGGAGGAAGGTAGCTGTGGAGATTTAGGGAAATCTCACCTCACTGGTGAATGATATTGGGATATTCTTAGTAAAATGGACTTATTCTGCCATAAAATACATTTGGTAATTGAAAACAAACATGATTATGTGTTCTGGTGAGGGTTTCAATGTATGTAACATGTAAGATAACTAGAGCACAGGGTGTGGAAAAAGAGGACCAATCAGTGCTGATTTCTCTGCTCCACTTGAAGAGGTAAAACTTTGATTCCAAATAATCTGTAAAAAGTTGAGTATGTCTATTTTAGTCCCTAAAACAGCTCAAAAGATACAAAGATAATCAAAATGAAAAGCAAATTTAAATAGAATGCAACAAAGTTCAGAAAGTTCAAATAATCAAAAGAAGGCAGAAAAGAGAAAACAAACAGAAAAGAAAGAGAACTAGCAAAAAGGAATAAAATGGAATAAAATGGTGTATTTTCATCTAAGCATATCAACAATTTCATTCAATGTAACTGGTATAAACTAATTAGAAACAGTTTGCTAAAATGGAAGGAACATGGGAATCAAATGCATGTTCTTAACAAGAGACACTTGGAACAAAACAATATGACAAGGTCATCACCTACCCAGTTTATCTAACATCAGCCACCTCTTCTAGGTCATCTAGGCTTGAGCACAAGATCAAAGTAATATGCCCAAGCTACACAGATAGGAAAGTAGGTGTTATGTCTGTCTAGGCTCTAAGATCAACTCCCTGGGTCTTTAAAAAGAAAAGCCCACCAGATCAATTATTACAATACTGAAAAACAATTTATTAGGAAGGAATGAGGATTACAGTGACCATTCAGAGCACACAGACCCAGGTTGCTGCAGGATACTCCACTTCTATCCTGACCATTAAAGCCCTCAAAGAACTAGCCAGAGATAGAAAGAACCAGCCAAACAATACTCAGAGTAGAGCAACAGCAACGTATGTGTTGTGATAACCAGCACTGCCTGGCAGACACAGCACTGGGATTCAGCTACAGACTGCATTCCTGTCCTTGGGATTTCCCACCTATGGCCTGCATAGGAGGAAGAGCACAATGGCACAGTGGAATGTCCAGCTTTCAATAAAGGACCATTTGAAACAACTGAAAAAAAGAAATAAAGAATGAAAAAGGATGTTTAAAAAGACAGCTGCCTGGTAATAATACCGTATGTGATGGTTCCTTTCCATCATCAATCTGGCTGGGTTAAGAAACACCTAAGGGGGGCTGGAGAGATTGTTAAGAGTGCCGACCACTCTTGCAGAGGACCCGGGTTTGATCCCCAGCACCCACATGGTGGCCGAGAACCGTCTGAAACTCCAATTCCAGGAGAACTCCAGTTCCAGGGGAATCCGACACCCTCTTCTGACCTCCGCAGCATTGCACGACACAGGTGCACAGACTTGCATGCAGACAGTACATTCATACACATACGGAAATAAATAAAATTAATTAAAAAAATTAAAAAAAAAAAAGAAACCCCTAAGGAATCAGTGAGCTCCATCTTTGGATGTGTCCATGGGGGATTCTCCAAAGAGGACTGACTGAGTAGGGAAGACCCTCCCTGAAAGTGGGGAGCAGTTTTGATGAGCTGGAGTCTAGTCCCAGAATGAATAAAAACAGAAATGGAGCCACGTGTTGTGGTGCATGCCTTTAATCCCAGCACTCAGGCGGATCTCTGTGAGTTCAAGGCCAGCCTGGTCTATAGAGCGAACTCCAGGCCATCTGGGACTAAAGGGAGATCCTGTCTCAAAAAGACCAAAACAAAACAAAACAAAACCACCNGCAAGAGAAGATGCTCTATTCAAAGTCTAAATAAAGGCATGGTGCAAGTCAGCTAAAAAATATTGCATCTCAGTTCCTTCTCAGTACTCAAATATTTCTCTGGTATAGTCCCTCTCAAGCAGCTGTTAAATAGATGCAGTAGTCTAAATGCTAAACTGGGTAGTAATGCTTTCTTTCATTATGACTCTGAAATACCCCAGTTCTAGATCCTTTTTCTTCTCTTTCTTCTCCTTTTCTTCAAAACTGAATGTTACCATTGAGGATAATATTTCCTTACACAATAACTCATCCTTAAGTTCAGATAAGTGATGTAGTTTACATTTTTTTTTTTGGTCTTTTCAAGACAGGGTCTCCCTGTAGCTCCAGCTGTCCTGGAACTCACTCTGTAGACCAGGCTGGCCTTGAACTCACAGCAGTCTGCCCACCTCTGCCTCCTGAGTACTAGGATTAAAGGCGTGGGCCACCACACCTGGCTGGTGTAGTTTACATTTTAATTATTGATAGACAGTAAGCAATAATGGATTTAAGCAATGGTCTTGTACAAAGAATACTGCCAACATTCTTGCAAACTTGCCTTTCTTTGGAGATGATTTAGAGAATTATTCAGATAGTGAGGCTATCATCTATATGAGTAGAGAATTTGCATAACAAAAATCCTTGTTTTTATAAAAATCATTCTATTAATTTTTTTGTCTTTTCGAGACAGGATCTCCCTTTAGTCCCAGCTGGCCTGGAGCTTGCTATGTAGACAGGCTAGCTTTGAACTCACAGAGATCTGCCTGCCTCTGCCTCCCGAGTGCTGGGATTAAAGGCATGAGCCACCATGCCCTGCTAAAAGGTGGTGTTTTCTAGCATGGCACAGTAAATCTGTCACCTATCTCTGAGATATTTTCTAACATGACACGGTAGGTTTCTAACTTGGCACAGTAGGTCTCTTACCTATTTCTCTGGTAATAAGGTAAAAGTTACTTTATTTTTTTCTTCTTTTGTGATTATAGTTTCCTCTTGGGGTGTTTAAAACCATACAGTTAGTTAGCTCAGATAAATTAAATTAGTTTTGGTGTTAAGGTCAGTTGAGGTTCTGGTCCTTAGGGGGTCACTCAGGCCTTGTGCCTGGCTCTTTTCACCAGGTCCATCTATGTGAGGACAAAGTCAGGTCTTGCTTGACCGGAGCTTCCCTTTGAAGTGTGAGGAGTTTCTCCTCTATATGGACTTTCCTCCCTTGACTGGACACTGGCTGGATGAAGTCCTTTTAAGTGAATCTCCAAGACCTCCCTGGCCCGGGATGACTGGTGACTCTCTGCCATAGGACATGTAGAAAGGTGCCCATGCAGGACTCTAGGACTTAAGTTGACCTTAGAGGGTAAGGGCCAAAAGATTGTCCCTTCAAATCCTTCTTGCCAAATCACATTGGAGCTTTAAGTATGGTTATTAAACCTCCAAGAGGATCAGTTGAATGAATTTAGTATTTTAATTACTATATAACACGTAAGTAAAGCTTGAACATTGACTTAAGCACTCTTAAATTCTTAATTGCTGTGGAAAAACACACTCTGACTAATAGTAAAAGCTCACAGTAGGAGCCTGGGGGTAGTAACTGCAGCACAGGCTAGGAAAGGATGCTGCTTACTGGCTTGTGTTATTGGCTCATGGTCAGCCTAGTATATATGACATAGAAATATCTGGCCAAGGATGACACTGCCCACAATGGACCCAGGCCAGTCCAGTGAAGGCAGTCATTGGAGTTTCTTAGCCCAGGTATATCAAGTTGACATTAAACCCATCCAGTAAAGCCTACAATTTGTTCTTTAAGATCCATAAAGGCCATTTAGGTACTCAAAGTAGAATGGATTTAAACCATGAAAATCAAAAAATCATTTTAACATAGCCCATGAAATGAAACCAAGATAATATAGAGGCTAAAACCAATATCTTCTAGGACTATCTCAAATGTCACTTGTCCCCAGATTTTGAATTATAGCTTTGAGAAGGAAAAGGAGGGGGGCATTATCACATCCCTACAGCAGACAGGAAATACTTAAGCTCATCCAAATTGGTTTCATCTGGACTGTCCCATGTGGTTCCTGGAAGTAAAACCTAATTTTTCTTTAATTTTTTTAATTTTTTGTGTGTATGAATATATTGTCTGCACGTAGGTTTGTTTGTGCACCCATGTCATGCAATGCCACAGAGGTCAGAAGAGGGTGTCGGATTTCCCTGGAACTGGAGTTAAAAACGGTTCTCAGTGGCCATGTGGGTGCTGGGGATCGAAACCCGGTCCTCTGCAAGAGCAGCCGGTGCTCTTAACTGCTAGGCTATCTCTCCAGCCCCAAACCTAATTTTTCTTAAAAATATTAAAAGTAACATGTGCAAAGTATAACAGATATATAAAACATTTTTAGGGGGCTGGAGAGATAGCCTAGCAGTTAAGAGCACTGACTGCTCTTGCAGAGGACCTGGGTTCGATCGCCAGCACCCACATGGCAGCTGAGAACCATCTGTAACTCCAATTCCAGGAGAACTCCAGTTCCAGTGGAATCCGACACCCTCTTCTGACCTCTGCGGCATTGCACAACACGGATGCACAAACCTACATGCAGACAGTACATTCATACACATACAAAAAATAAATAAATAAAATTAAAAAAAATTTTTAGTATGTATGGGTAACTCAATATTTATATATGTCTGCTTCACCTGAGGCTATAACAAGGTGTGTAGTACCTGCAAGTGGACTGTCCACAGGTTAAACAGTACTGAGAATCTCCAGCTGTGGAACACAATTTCTTTTTCTTTTTCTTTTTTTTTTTAATTTTTATTTATTTTTGTATGTTTATGAGTGTACTGTCTGCATGTAGGTCTGTGCACCCGTGTCGTGCAATGCCTCGGAGGTCAGAAGAAGGTGTCGGATTCCCCTGGAACTGGAGTTCTCCTGGAATTGGAGTTTCAGACAGTTCTCAGCTGCCATGTGGGTGCTGGGGATCGAACCCGGGTCCTCTGCAAGAGCGGTCGGTGCTCTTAACCGCTAGGCCATCTCTCCAGCCCGAACACAATTTCTTATATATATATGCTATAACTACATTATAGAATTCTTAAAAGTGAACAGTACTTCGTATATACACTCATAAAGAAGGTTCTAATAATTAAATTTGGTGATGACAGTTTATAAAGTTTGTACTAAGCAGAGGCACATACATTGCTATCATAAACAGACAGATCTTAATATGCTGTAACTATATTACAGAGTTGTTAGCACTATCATACACATACATACACACATTTATCCACACATTCATACAAGAGATTTTTATCCTAGTGTTTGTACTGAGCAGTCACATACATTGGAAAAAATACCTTTTAGAAATATTAAAGCATGCATCCCTAATTAATTGCACTGCCAAGGCTGAGATGGCTAATACAGTTTCCTTATCATGCTGTCATTGATGTCTTGCACCTTTGGTTCTAAAACCATGAACTTATTGAAATATTTTAATGAGTGATGAAAAACAGAATTATATATCTAGCCATGACTAAAGTTACAATACAATAATTAAAGACAGTATCACCAAGAGAGAATCTAAAGAATGAGGTGTTAGGAGACATTTAGTCCTACCCAAGAAGTATAAAACCAAGACAATTTAGTCAGTGCTAGTGGCACACACTGGTAGGATTTGCTGAAGGAGACAGAGTCAGGAGGATCTGGAGTTCGAGACTAGCCTGGGCCATTAAAAAAAAAAAAAGAAAATTTAGTAAATGACAATACCAAAAACATTTAGGCTGTTTCTTTTTTTTAATTACTCTTTATTTTTTTAAGCGATTCACAATATAAGAGCACAATTGCTTTCAGATCACATTAATGTTGCTCAGTTTTCCATATGACTAAGTAATTGGTACTAGTATCCACAGATAAAGGATACCATTTGTTGCTTATTTTTCTGGGACTAGGCTGTTTCATTGGAGGGAAGAGATTGCAGCTTATAGGTACCTAGGGGAAGCAAGCCATGTGCCACTGTCCAAGTGCCAGAGTATGAATGAATCCAGGGATTTTAAAATTGGTATCTGGTCAGAGGGATGGTGGCACAGCTGTCAGAAGCCTGGTTAAGTAGGAGAAAAGAAGAGGAGGAGGAGGAGGACGAGGAGGAGGAGGAGGAGAAGGAGAAGAAGAAGGAGAAGGAAGAGGAGGAGGAAGAGGAGGAGGAAGGAGGAGGAGGAGGAGGAGGAGGAGAAGAAGAAGAAGAAGAAGAAGAAGAAGAAGAAGAAGAAGAAGAAGAAGAAGAAGAAGAAGAAGAAGAATCTGTTAGTGAGCCTCCAAGGGTAAAAAATCAGGTCTTCAGAGGTCTGGAAACAAGAAAAACTGGAAAGGAAACTGAAGTTAGAATACCAGTGAACAAAATGATTTGGAGATTGAATTCAGTCTAACAGATAACAAATAAAATCTTTAGATAACCAGTGTAGAAACCTAGGAACCTGGGTTCAACTCAGGCCTTTGAAAAAGTTTAAGAGCCATGCCAAAAGTAAACTTAATTTAGCTTTTTGTTTTTATGCACAATGTAGAATGAAAAGAACCTTGAAGTGGCCACTTTGTTTTGACAGAAATTAACACACATGAGAACATGGACACATGAATCTCAAAGACACATGAGAGAACAGTTATAACACACAAACAGGTTGGACAGACACATGACTTAATTGTATCCATTAACTCTGGACAATGGGAAATCCCCCCCCCCTTTTCTTTTTGGAAAATGTCATAGCTAAGTGTCGGTGCCCAGAATAACTTGTTATCAAGGCGCAGAAAGTTCTCAGTTCCCTGATCTGCTGCACACCTCAATCTAAAGTTTTCTATTGTTGTGCAGAGCTGTGGAACCTTTAATTTTAATTGTCACATTTACACAGAATCATTTAGAGTTTAAGACATTTACTCAGGTGGGAACAGTCTATGCTCCTATACTGTGCTTTCAGCAAAGGCTGTGTGTGTGTGTGTGTGTGTGTGTGTGTACGCGCCCCTGTGCAGGATAGTGGTGGGTGGGTAGGCGGGCAGATCTGGTGTGCACGGCTTGCCTGTCTCCAATTGGGCTTACCTGCTAATTTAATGAGAATAAATTTATTGTTAGTGGAAAAAATAAAAATTCCCTTCTTTAAGAGGAGGCAGCAGGGTAAAATTTTACTGCCTGAGGCAAGATCTGGATGCCAGGTGGGACAGGGTGTGGTGGAAACTCCTTGTTAATCTCAGATAGAGGCTTGTATCCAGAAGCAGAAGCAAAAACGGATCTCTGAATAAAATGGGATTTATAAAGAAAACCAATGAAATGGAAAATGCCAAAATCTGAAATAATCTGTTAAAAATAAGTAAAAGTCTTGTAAACAAAAATAAAAAAACAGCATTTGTTAAAAAGCCAGATGATGTAAATTCTTAACAGCAGCCTGTAAAATATATATATATATATATATATTATAATATATATATGGCTGGAGAAATGGCTCAGTGATTGGGAGCACTGACTGCTCTTGCAGAGGACCCAGGTTTGATTCCCAGCACCCACATGGCAGATAAGAACTGCCTTTAAGCTGGGAGTGATGGCTCATGACTTTAATCCTAGCACTCAGGAGGCAGAGGCAGGTGGATTTCTCTGAGTTCAGGACCAGCCTGGTGTACAGAGTGAGTTCCAGGCCAGCTGGGGCTATAGGGAGACCCTGTCTCAACAACAACAAAAACAAACAAACAAACAAACAAACCCCATTAACTATCCATACAAAATTAAAAATGGAAAAACGATTTTATTTTGAAACAGATGAAAACCCAGTAAAAACAAAACTCGGCTACTCTGACATAAAATGTATTTAATTTAATCTTAATTGTCTTTTTATAATAATCCAATATAAAACCCAAAGAAACAAAATTGTAAAAGGATCAGAACATGCAACTAAATAAATTATAAGAGGATTAGAACATGGCACTAGTTGTTATAAGTTTCTAGTAAAGTATTCCTGCCACTTGGTGGGCGAAGATGGCCCCTGGGAAGGAGTGGGTGTGGTCTACTGCAGCTACCATGGGAACTGGGCACTGCACAGGCGCAGCCTTGCTACACCCTTTCCTGTTTGAATGAGGGGGGAAGCACATTAAATTCTTGAGTTAGAAATGCCACTCTACCAAAGAATCTCTTGAGAGGCCAAAATCTGTGGAGGAAAAGCTTTAATAAAAGAACATTATGCCAGGTGTGGTGGTGCACGCCTTTAATCCTAGCACTTGGGAGGCAGAGGCAGGTGGATCTTTGTGAGTTCAAGGCCAGCCTGGTCTACAATGTGAGTTCCAGGAGAGCTGGGGCTACAGGGAGACCCTGTCTCAAAAAGACCAAAAAAAAAAAGAACATTACATCAAGGAAAAAGTACAGAACACAGCACAGAGATGGTGACAGAGACAGATTGACATGTCGGGCAGAGCACACTCCCATGGGACTGAAGGGCAGCGGCCCTGAGGTCCTCTCCCAGTTTTATTCCCAGTTAGGGGATGTCCACTGCGGTTACAGTGACCCTTTCTCTGATTGGTGGGGTCTTGATGGTTGCAGACCAGGCAGTCTTTCATTGGATCAGTCCACCTGTTCTGTACCCCTTTATTTGAAACAACGGTTGTGTTTAGCAGTGTGAAGCCCCTTGGAGAGTAATGGGCTCCTTAAGGGGGGAGAAGCCTCCTACAGGGCTGGGAAAGTTCATCCTGACCTCAGGTAGCTCTGGGAACTAATAACTCAAGGTGGGAGGGAGTAACTATGGGAACCAGACCCTCTTCAACTAGAGTTGCTCCTGCATGGTTAACCCTTTCCTTTTGATTAACTTCTTTCTGACCTGGTCCTAACAAAATAAAAAAGGAAAAAAGAGGGTAAGGAAGAGGGAGAGAGAGGGAAAAGGAGATCTGTAGGAAGGAAGTAAAGCTTTTAGCCTTGGAGGTTCCTTCTGAAGATTAGAATGAGTCCACTCTAATTTCAGGGGTGCTGGTAAGAGTCCACAGGCCCTTGTGACCAGCGTGTGGGGAACCTCTGAAACGGGGTCCTCAAGCCCATAAAGCCAGTGTCCCAGAATTTGGGGGTGGGGAACCAAAAAGAAAACGGGTCCTGATTCTGTCTCCAGCGTCCTGGAAGACAGCAGTCCAGAGGGTACCCTAGCCCGGGGGCAGGGTTCAGGAACTCTCTGATACACCAGTTCTTGGGAGAGTTTAGGAGGCTAAAAGGTGAAGGAGGAGAGGAGAGGAAAGACAAAGGTAGAAACCTGGAAAGAGAAAGGGAGGGAGAAAGAGTGGGGGAGAGGAGAGAGAGAGAGAGAGAGAGAGAGAGAGAGAGAAAGAGAAAGACTGAGCATGGGAGAGAAGACATGGATACGGTACCTTATTGTGAAATGTGGAAGCTGGTTCTCTAGAGAGATAGACTTCTGGCAATTCCCAGGGGGTTGCAATAAAAATGTTAGGTTTTATTTGAGGGGAGATCTGGTGAGTGCACCGCCCAGCCCAAAACATCTCAACCCTCAACGGCACCATTATGTTAGAGTGTAATGGCTCAAACCCCCATAAAAGACAGGCATATGAGGCTTAGTCACTCTGGGAATAAAATTTACTTCAGGAATTGCCAGGGCTGACTACCGTTGGCACATGGTGGGGTAGCAGTAGTAGCAAGATGGCAACTGAGGCACACCCCTTTACAGCCACAGGGCAGGACCTCAGGTACAGGGGAAGAGGTCAGAAGATTGACAGCCTCTGGAGGAAGTGGACATCTTGTGTCCTTTGGAATTCTGGGAAGCCCAGACCTAACAATGTTAATCACTAAACTTAGAATAAACCATTATAAATAATGGCTAACATTCTGTTCATTACTACTCTTAAGAAAAATGTCTTCAGAGGGCCCCAGACACACAGTGGAAGCAGGAAATGGGCAGGGCCTGATGCGGGGTAGGACACTCAGGCACAGGGAACTCGTGACACAACAGAAGTAGTAGAATCAGAGAGCAGGACAGAACTGACCTAGTCAGAGAACAGGACAGAACTGATCTAGGGTAGGGTTCCTACACTTAAGGGAACCCACAACAGGCATCAGAGGAGAGAGCAGGCTGGACCCGACTCAGGTAGGGTGCTTAGGCCTGGTGAGACCCACAGCATGCAGCAGAGGCCATGGAAGTGAGGAGTGGGCCAAACCTGACTCACGATACTGCACCAGGCTCTTAAGACACTGCAACAGCAGCCCAGACGGCTTGGGTGGGGCAGGCAGGAGGGGACCCAGAACACATGGCTGATGTGAGGCGAGCACTGGGCCTGACCCAAGCTAAGCACCAAAGCATGCAAGGACCCGACACTTGGGGCCAAGGAGGTAGAAGCAGTGAGTGTCTTAAGTTGATCCAGGGGAAGGCACATAGGCAGAAGTCATGCCACGCAATGGAGCCTTATGGGACAAAGTATATTACTGGAGTCAGCTTTGAGATTTTTATAGCCTTGCCTCACTTCCTGTTCACTCTCTCTGGTTCCTGCATGGGGATGCAAATGTGATCAGCCAGTTCCTGCTCCTGACTGTTGAGAGGACGTTCCTGACAAGGAGGACTCTGTCCCCCTGGGCCACAAGCCCAAACCCTTTCTTCCCTCAGTTGCCTTTTTGCCAGGACATTTTATCACAGCCGTAGAAAGGGAAGGAGTGCTAGGCACTTTAAACAACAGGCACTGAGAGTTTTAACTTTATCAGCTTTATCCTTCATCTAAGAATTTGTTTTTAAGACAATGGATTGGTGGTGGTCTGCATGAAGCACAGAAACGATCATTCTTTGGAACATCATCTGATATTGCCAGGTGTGGGCATTCCATTTGGCTGGAGCATTTAAGGGAGTTGGCTTTAGAGCCCCAGACAACCTCCAGGGAGAGGCTGGCGACCCCCAGCCCCCTGAGGCTGGGGTCCTGCTGGCTTCCTGCTCGTCAATGGATAAAACTTGCCTCTTGGCTCTGCCTTTGATGCTTTGGGCAAAACATTGTCACATTTCTGTAGTGATCTGGAGAACACACCTCAGTTTCGGTTAGCCAGCTAGTACCCTGTATATGCTGTAAATTCCCCACACTCCCCAACCCCTATTCCCACCTCGCAAGGTCTTGTGAATAGTATAAAAGGCCCTGACTGCCTGTCTGGTGGTGCTTGCCTTTAATCCCAGGGAGGTAGAGGTAGGTGGATCTCTAAGTTCAAGGCCAGCCTGGTCTACAGAGCTAGCTTCAGGTCAGCTGGGACTAAAGAGAGACCCTGTCTCAAAAATAACAAAAGAAAAAAAAGGCCCTGACTGTTGAAATTTCTCCCAGCTCCTCTCTTGGGTCGGAATTTCTACCTTTCCCCAGCTCCTGGAACTTTCTCCCTCCCCCTCCCTGCCGCCATTTGAGAGCCAATGCGTTGCCTGGCTGGGGCACAATGGACAACCCACAGCTCCTTGCAGAACACGGAGGAAGCAACAACAGCGAGGTGGCCTTCACCACCAGTAACATGAGGACTATTTGTAGATCGTCCACACTTTTACCATAGTATGGTGTGTGTTGTTTTCATTTGTTGTTTTTGTTAGACAGTCTTTCTATGTAGCCCTGGCTGGCTCGAAACTCACTATGTAGATCAGGCTGGCCTGAAACTCATACAGATCCACCTGCTTCTGTCTCTAGATTGCTGCACTTATAATTTTTAAACCAGTGTTGTTTCTGTGATCTTTGAACCATTTTCCTTAAGAAGTACAGTATGGGGATTAAGGATACACTTTCTGGAACTAGACTGTCTAGGGTCAGAACTTTACTGCTTGTTATGCTTATGATCCTGAACAAGTTCTTTACTCTCTTTATGCTGAAACTTCATCATTGAGAATTGAAGATGCTGCTGATACTTGCCACAGTGGGTCATTATAAATGTTAGGAATTAAGTGTAAAACAAGTATTTACTCTAGTTTTTTTAAAAATGACAAAAATCTATTAGCCCAGGTTGGCCTCAAACTTGCAATCTTCTTGCCTCAGCTTCCCGAGTGGAATGATTAAAGGCATGTACATCCCCATCTTTAAATAAGCACCTTAAATCCTCAGCTCTTACACTAAATTTGTTTTCAGTGTTTTAATATATTCATGTTAATAATTTAAAATTTTTTCCTGTTTTCCTGAGGTTTGCCCTACTGGTCACTTTTTAACTTCTTCTGACAAATACCTGCTTTATTTTGTCTCTTTCATGCTTGATGAAAGATATTAATGCTATGACTTTACCTCTTCTCTGTTATTTTCTATAGCTATGCTATAAAACATTGACCCAAAACACTATGGGTTTATTTGGTTTATGCTCACAGTCCATCATCAAAGGTAGCTGAGGCAGGGACTCAAGGCTGGAACCTGGAGGCAGGAACTGAGGCACAGACTTACTGGCCTGCTCCTCTGGCACCTGTGCTTGGCCTATTTTATTTTATTTTTAATTTAATTTAATTTTTTTTTTTTTTTTTTTTTTGGTCTTTTTGAGACAGGGTCTCCCTGTAGCTCCAGCTGTCCTGGAACTATGTAGAGCAGGTTGGCTTTGAACTCACAGAGATCCACCTGCCTCTGTCTCCTGAGTGCTGGGATTAAGAAGTGTGCCACCACATCTAGCCCTTGACCTACTTTCTTATGCAACCCAGGACCATCTGCCCAGGAATGGCATCACCCACAGTGGACTGGACAGTCCCATATTGCTCAACAATCTGAAAGAAGAAATTCCACAAGTTAGGTTCCCTCTTCCCAGGTGCGCTAAGTTGACACTGAAACTACCTAGCACCCCTCTGATTATTTCTGCATTTTTTATGATAATTTAAACATGTTTTATAGGTGCATGTTTGTTTCTCTCTTTGATACAAAAGTTGTTTTGTAAAATGATTTAGCTCTTCTGACCTCTGCAGCATTGCATGACAGGGGTGCACAAACCCTCATGCAGACAGTACATTCATACACATAAAAAATAAATAAATAAAAATGATTTAGCTTTGTTTTAATTACTAAATCCCTGGTTTTCATTGTTGATACAATGTATAACATTTGAGAGTAGTTTCTAGTTTTATTGCCAGTAGTCTAAGGTTGTTATCTTATATTTTCTGCTTTGATGAACACATTAATAATTTTGTGGCCTAACATCTGAAGCATTCCTATTGATATTCTCTGGGAATAAGGCAAGATGTCATATCTGCTATAGACTATTATATATGAGTATTAAATCGTGTCAGTTACTCACATTATTTCAATCTTCTGTGCCCTTTTTGATATTTTATGTGCTTGAACTGTCAAGAAATGAATGAAGAATATTTTATCAGCTCTCTAAGTTCTCCCTGCATCAAGGTGGTAATATTGAGCATGTGGCTTCAGGGAGTCATATCCTAAGAATTTTGCTTTTATGGATATAGAATGACCAATTGATTTTATTTAGTTTTTCTTTCTTTNGGTCTTTTTGAGACAGGGTCTCCTTTTAGTCCCAGATGGCCTGCAGCTTGCTCTATAGATCAAGCTGGCCTTGAACTCACAGAGATCTGCCTGCCTCTGCCTCCCGGGTGCTGGGATTAAAGGCGTATGCCACCACGCCCCGATATTTAGTATGTTTTAATTCTTCTTTATCTGAAGTTGAATTTCAAACTCTTATTTCTATGCCTTTTGTTTGCTCTTCTCAGCCTTTTACAGCTGGATTTTGTTTTTTTGACTCTATCATAAGGGACCTTTCAAGTACAGTGACATTCTTAAATGAATGCTTAGGAACATGTGTTGTTGATTTTCTGGTTCTTTTTTATATTTATATTTATATTTTTTATTTATATTCTCTTCATTGTTCCCTATATAAACTTTTTCTCCAAAAATATGAAAAGTACATATTCTCTTAAAATTACCTCTTGATTTGGTTTTATGTTGTGATAGCTGATCTTGCTTGTCAACTTGACACACTTGGAAAGAAGGAACTTCAGCTGAAGAATTTTCCCCATCAGATTGCCCTGTGGCCATGTCTATGGGGCATTTTCTTGATTGCTAGGTGATGTGGGAGGGTCCAGCCCACTGTGGACAGTACCATCCCTAAGCAGGTGTACCTGGGCTGTATAAGGAAGGTAGCTGAGCCTGAGCCTGAGAGTCAGTGAAGCAACAAGCATCGTTTCTCCGTGGCTCATTCCAGCTCCTGCCCCCGGGCTCCTGCTCTGGGCTCCCGCCCTGCCCTGACTTCCCTCAGAGATGGAATGCGACCTGGAGTGTAAGCCAAGTAGACCCTCTCCTCAAGTTGCTTTTGGTCATGGTTTATATCATTGCAACAGAGAAGCAAACTAGAACATATGGAATTCACATTCATCTCCCGGTCTCAAGAGCAGAGCAGACCTTTGATCTTCCCCATGTAAAATGAGGTACTCAGCACACATTTATTCCGCCTTGTGTCCCTGCTTCTCCTTCCTCTCCTATCTATCAGTTAACTCCAGAATTGAATCCCACTCTTTGTTTTCATCAAGGCATATTTTTCATGATTTTATGTCTAATTCCCAACACACCCTTATAAGAATTGGAAACAGAAAGAAAAGTGAATAGAATGTGAGTTTTTTCCAGATGGCCACTCATGCTGCATTGTCTGAGAATAATTATTTTACATATGTAAATTTCAAAGGCTCTGCATGCTTCTGAGTTCCGTTTTCATTATGTCTCAGTGTTTTGTTTTGTTTCTATGTGTAAGGATTCCTCCGGTGAAATAGATGATAAAAGCACTTCCTATATCTCATTATGAGTCCTGTTTTTGGTTTAAGAATGTTATTCCAAATTTAACAGTCTGATGGGAATTTAAGCTTGTTAGAAATCTGTTCCGAGAACCTTCTAGAGGCATGCACAAAAGGAAGCTACGCTCACTCTGTCGCTAGGTACTCTATATTTAAATTTCAAATAACAGAAGCCAGAAAGCTTTGAAAAGCCTGAGATTCTCTTTCTTCTTGAAAAGGGAAGAGGACATTGCTGACTTTTGATTTTAAAAGAAAAGAACAATAGCTAGGCAGCAAATCCAGTCAAAATTTCTTCTCTGGCTGGCTAGAAAGGATGAAGAGGGAAGTTCTCTAAGAAGGCAAGCCCTCAGGGTGAAACTGCCATTAACTAAATTCAAGTGGTGTGATTTGCAAAGAACTTTCCAATTAAGGTCTAGGAATCTATTTAGAAAATATCAGGTTGAAATGGCAAAACTGATTCCATTTTATACTAGCTGACTTTTGGTCACTGTGTTTCTGCCTCCCTAACCTAACTGCAGTCAGCCAGACAGAACAGCTATGAAGGCTACACCTGCTTTTCAGGGAGTACATCATTTCTACAAAACTGGGAAACTTACAACTAGCCAGGAAGAACATCTCATCCGGCTACACCTGCAGCTCCAGGAAGTCCATCGTTTCTGCAATTCTAAGAAACTTGTTTTCTTAACTTAAACTTTTTGTTAACTCAGCTTCAGGAAGTCCATCGTTTCTGCAATTCTAAGAAACTCGTTTTTCTTAACTTAAACTTTTTGTTAACTGAAAACCTCTTTGTTAAGTGACCTACCTGTCCCTAATCTGGTGTAACTATGGTGATCTGGTGTCACTGTGGTTATTGGCTTTGCCCATGGCATGATGTAACTGTTTTTAAGCTTTATAAACCCTGCCCCAATTCTCCTTAGCGTTGAGGTTCTTTCTAGTAACAGCCCACTCTTAACCACTGGCTATTATTAAAGGGCTCTTAATTGGACCATCACTCTGCGGTGTTCCTCTGTACCTCAGCTCAGTATTATAAGGTGATCAGAATAAAGTAAAAGTTTCTTTTAATTCTGCCTAGAAGTTTATAGCTTGACAAGGCATACCCAGAGAGCATTTTCCTGTTAAAAGATCCACTTGGGTGTCTGCTAATAAAAAGGCTTCTTGGTGGGTCTTGTAAAGTAAAACAGAAAGGGAAATGTTTCACGAAAAGTCAACTTTATTAGAAGCTATAAATCCATGAAGTTTGTAACTGGGCACTCTTGGGAGCAGGGAGAGGAAGGAAGCAAGGTCATTCAGAGCAGACTGGTAGCACCTTAAGCCGATCCCACAAGTATGCCGTTGATGGGTGTTTTTAGCTATCCCAGGTTGAGATGCAGGTGAGTGCCCTTCTCTGAGTTCAAAACCTTAGGCAATGACTTTCTTCATCTAAAGGCCAATTATTGAAAAGAGTTAATAATTGAGAGCTACCAGTCAGAAGCTGGGAAACATGAACTTCAGCCCTTAAGAGATGTCTATCTGGACAAATATGTCTGCCACGGGGTCCGTTCTGGTTTATCCTCCTGTGTAGAACACCATCCTTGGGTGTGATAGAGCCTTTGCCCTCTTGAGCTCTCTCTCTAAGCAGCTTCAATTATTCAGCCCGGTCAGGCACAAGATTGGGCCCATTATGTACAATCATTACTCTGCCTCATGTCTCCCTGAGGGTTTATAGGCTGTTAATTGTTTCTGGGAGAGTGGGACTTATGAAGCCCCACCCATCCTTGAGGGTATACAATAACAGTTGCTGCATGAGACATTCTGAGGTATAGCCACTGATTTTAGCCCCTGTTCCTGAGAGTAACCCCAATTAAATACGCTGGTTCACCAAGCTCGACTCGAGTGGCATTGTTCTTCTGGTCTGACAGTGGCGCCCTATCCGGATGAATAGATGGTTGCTTATCTCCTAGGAAAAGTTGATGTAATACTGTTGACTTCAATTACTGCTCAAATATGAATCTCTCTTCAATTTATATCTTCAGGAGAGATTTCCTCTGGAATATAAATATATATATATATATATATAATTGATCCCCTGTTAGCTTCTCTTGAATGGCTTAAAGACATCTGGATCCCCACATGTCCCAAACTGAACTCATGATCTCCAGTATGAGCTTCATGCTTGTGTAGTGTTTTAATTTGTCTTCTGTAGCTGTGATAAACACCATGATCAAAACAACTTGGGGGAGGGGGTTTATTTCATTTTACATTTTACAGTCCATCGTTGATGGAAGCCTAGACAGGAGTTCAAGGCAGGAGGCAGGAATGGAAGCCGAGACTGCTGCTTACTGGCTTGCTCCCTCAGCTTTGCTCAGCTACCTTTCTTGTACAGACCAGGCCCACTAAACAAGCAATGGTAGCATCCACGATGGGCTGGGCCCTTCTACATGAATTTAATCAAGGAAATGCCTCACAGGCATGACTATGGGCCTCATAGAGGAAAACCCTCAACTGAGGCTCTTATTCCCAGGTGCGTCAGGTTAACAACGGAAGCTAACTATGACATGTAGTCACCCACATTTACATGCTGAAATCAAATTCTCATCGTGATGATAGAGATGGGTCTTTTGGCAGATGATCATGTAACGAGTGTGGACTTATATATTTATTTATTTATTTTTGTCTTTTCAAGACAGGGTCTCCCTGTAGTCCCAGCTGTCCTAGAACTCACTCTGTAGACCAGGCTGGCCTCGAACTCACAAAGATCCGCCTGCCTCTGCCTCTCAAGTGCTAGGATTAAAGGCATGCGCCACCACGCCCGGCGAGTGTGGACTTTTATGAATGAGGTTCATGCCATTACAAACGGACCCCAGAGATCTTCCTAGCTCTTTTTTTTTCTCTTCTTATTTTTTTTTTTTAAAATGACACAATAAGAGTCAGTCACTTGAAAAAGGAAAGCTGACTGGTGCCCCTCACGCTGGCTATGTGATTTTGCTCTGCTAACCTCTAAAGTATGCCTGCCATCCTGGCACTTGAAGCAGAGACGGGATGACCTCTAGTTTGAGGCCAGTGAGACTTTTCAAAAACAAGTAAGTAAAACCCCCAACAACAACAAACCTACGCATAGATAAGTAAAGAAACAAGACCAGGAGGAAGTCATCTCTCCATGACTCTCAGAAGCTGCAAAGCAAAGGCATTGGCTCCTCTCAGTCTGTTCTCCAAATACTTGCCAAAGTCGTTTCCTGGAGTATTAGCCAGGTCGTGGCCGTCCTCGAACACCATCCAGATTTCCATTTAACTCTAAAGGAAAGTCCTCTTAGTAGGCCCTCACCATCTCCCCTGGCTCCCCCTCTCTCCTCTGCTCTTCCTCTTCAGACACTAGCCTCCTTCCAGAATGCTCATAAGCTCTTTCCCTATACGCCTCCACGCCTGGCTTCCTCACTTCTGTCTATCACCATCTACGTGAGGCCTTCCTGTCATCACCCGACTTGACATTCTCATATTCTTCCCTCCTTTATTTCTTTAAGCTTTTTTTTCCCCTTAACACTTAAAAAATGTTGTATACTTCATTTATTTTGCTTATAATTAATCTGTCTTCCCTTAAAGTCAGGGATGTTCGTGCATTCTGTTGACTTTTGTTCTATGAGTGCTTAGAAGACTATCTGGTTGTTAGGTCTGGGGTTCCCAGAATTCCAAGGAACACAAAGATGCCCACTTCCTCCAGAGGCTATCAATCTTCTGACCTCTTCCCTTGTACCTGAGGCTCTGCCCCATGTCTATCTTGCCCCTCCCCCTGCCCTGCTGCTGCTACTTCTCCTGTTCCACCGCGTGCCTGCAGGTGGCCAGCTCTGGCAGTTCCAAATGGAAGTAAATCATGTTCCCGGAGTGAGTTAAGTCTCAATATGCCTTTTTATCTGGGGGGTTCGCAGCCTTTATAACCTAACACTGGTACATGGTGTTTATAACTATGAAACAATGGATGGATGGATGGATGTGCTTATGGATGGATGGCCCAATTTATTTTGACTCTGTAAGAGCCACGTGGAGATCACTGTGCCTCCATGTTTGCTCTGGACCATAATATAGTTGGAGACTCCCACCTTCAGGCCGAAGAGGGTAATACATGTTTGATCACTTCTGTCATATCTTTGTTCCAATTTTAGCTTTCATTTTTTGTCTGCCCCTCTGCCAAAGTCCTGGGACCTCCATATGTGCTCCACGGCACACATGTGCCCTCATATGTGCACACAAACACTAAATAACAAATTTAAGTGTAAAAATGTTACACCTGGCTTTGTGGCACATGCCTTTAATCCCAGCACTTGGGAGGCAGAAGCAGGCAGATCTCTGTGAGATTGAGAGCAGCTTGGTCAAATTCCAGGCCAGCTGGAGCTATATGGAGACCCTGTCTCAAAAAACAACAATAACATCTCCTATCATTCAGAATAGAAACATCGATCACAAAATATTAAGGTTTATATCTCAGAAAATATGCACAAGACCTACAATCTAAAAGCTGAAATCATGATGTTTTAAAACCCAACTGAGGGCTGGAGAGATAGCTCAGCAGTTAAGCACCAACTGCTCTTGCAGAGGACCCAGGTTTAATTTCCAGCACTCACATGGTAGCTAAGAACCATCTTTAATTTCAGTTCCAGGGGAATCTGACACACTCTTCTGACCTCCACAGCATTGCATGACACGGGTGCACAAACCTACATGCAGACAATACATCCATACACATAAAAAAAAAAAAAAAACAACTGAATCAGAAAGACCAAAATTAATGAAAGCCTTTACCATGTCCATGAGTTAGAAGCCTCAACACTGTTATGGTGACAACCTTCTCCAAACTTAACTGTATACAATTAAGTTAAAATCCCCCAGTTTCTTGTAGACATCACAAAGTTGATTCCTGGAAAGCTGGCTCAGTTAGGAAAGTGTTTTCCCTACAAACGCAAAGACCTGAGCTAGCTCCCCAGTGCCTATGTAGAAGCCAGGCATGGTGGGACACATTGGCAACCTCAGTGTTCAGGGGATGGAAACAGGCAGGTCCAATGTAGCCAAATTGGTGAGCTCCGAGTTCAGTGAGAGGCCTTGCCTCAAAAAATGAAGGTGGGAAAAAATAAAATAAAATAAGCCCGGTGGTGTGGCACAGCCTTTAATCCTAGCACTTGGAGGCAGAGGCAGGCGAATCTTTCTGAGTTTTAAGGCCAGTCTTGTCTTACAGAGCAAGTTCCAGGCCTAGCTGGGGCTACACGGGACCCCTGTCTCAAAAAGACCAAAAAAAAAAAAAAAAAAAAATGAAGGTGGCTGGGGCTGGAGAGATGGCTCACCAGTTAAGTGCACTGGGTGCTCTTACAAAGGATAGAGACAGTTCAGTTCTCAGCACCCACATGGTGGCTAACAGTCTGAAACTGCAGTTCCAGGGGGATCTGATGCCCTCTTCTGGCCTCCATGGGCATTGCATGCATGAATGCACTTAGGTGTATCAAAACACTCACACATAAATTTAATTAATTAATTAATTAAAGTGGAAATCAACTGAGGAAGACACGAGATTTAAAAAATTTTTGTTTTGTTCTTAGTTTTTTCTATTTTTATTTATTTTTAAAGTAATATTTTATTGATTCTTATCTTGATCGTATTCAGACCTCACATCCGCATCTTCCGCCTCTCTACCCTCCCGCACTTCATGTGTTCTATTATTTTTTTTTAATGCCAATGAAGTTTAATTTGTGTGCCCCATATATTCTTGGGTGTGGGTCCATCCCTTGGAACATAGTCAACCTAATCTATCTCAATGAAAACTGTCTGTTTGTCTGTCTTGCACTCTCTTTCCCCCAACAGCTATTAATTGCCAATAGTTTCTCACCTAGGACTGAGGCTTGGTGTCCACCTTCCTCTGCTAAGCTAAGATTTTATCTGGGTTGGGCTTGTATAGGTCTTGTGCATGCTATCATGACCAACATGAGCTCATGTGCCCAACCGCCCTGTTGTGTCCAAAAATGTGGTCTCCTTGTCTTCATCCACAGCCTCTGGCTCTTACGATCTTTCTTCCCCCTCTTCTGCAATGATCCCTGAGCCTTCAGTGGGGAGAATGTGGTATGTGTCCCAGTCAGGGCTGAGCACTCTGTAGTTTCTTATTCTCTGCATGTTGAGTGGTTGTGGGTTTCTGTGTTAATTGCCATCTGCCGCAAGAAGCAGCTTCTCTGGTGGGAGTTGAGAGATGAATTAGTCTACGAGTATGACAATAAGTCATTAGAAGTCAGTTTAATAAAATGTCCATTTGACAGAATAATAGTAGTAGTTTCTCTCCTATGGCCTATAACCTGTCTAGACACAGGTTCCTGGCTCCATCTTGTGAACTGGGCCTCAAATCCAATCAGAAAGTGGTCAGTTACTCCCATAACACTCCTGCCACTATTGCACTGGTGGGCATATCTTGCTAGGGCAGTCATTGTAGCTCAAAGGCTCACAGGTGGTTAAGATTGACGATTACTTTTCTCTTGCAGGGACATGCATAGCACCTTGCAGCACTATGGAAACTCGTCAGTAAAAGAAGCTTTGAGGTTGGCACCAGCTTGATTTCTCTGTTTGTTCTACAACTCATGTATGTAGTGTCTTCAGCAAATAGGATCTAACCATCAACTTCTGGAGGGCAGCCAAGAGGAACAGAAATAGCCAGTATTATTTGAAGGTCTATGAGAACCCTCTGGTCAACAACTCCAAAAAAGGAAGCCCATTCCTAGCATTGGGCTTTTTATTTAATAGTCTGTGGTATCTAGTAGAGACATTGCCCACCCATTGTGGACTAATTCCATTTAAATTCATCTTATATATTTATATATGTTTTCTAAAAACTTTTCTCCCTCTTTACATCACTGAATTATAGCTCCCCTTCCATAAACCATGCCCCCCCCAATGCCCATCACCAGTTTCCTGACCTCTAAGGATTTTCCAATTGAAACACGTATATCTATATCTAACAATTCAAAGGTAGTATCCACATATGAGAAAAAATGTGTGACGTTTTCCTTTCTGGGTTACTTCACTCAGGATGATTGTTTCCAGTTATATTAATTTACCTGCAAATCTCATAAGTTTAAAGTAGTCTTACTTGAATTACCCTGATGGCTAAAGATGCTGAATTTTTTTTTTTTTTTTTTTTGTCTTTTCGAGACAGAGTCTCCCTGTAGCCCCAGCTGTCCTGGAACTTACTCTGTAGACCAGGCTGGCCTTAAACTCACAAAGATCCGCCTGCCTCTGCCTCCCAAGTGCTAGGATTAAAGGCGTGCGCCACCACGCCCGGTGTGGTGCTGAATTTGTAGATAACAATCCTCTGTCAGGTGGGTAGCTGGTAAAGATTTTTTCCTGTTACTTAGGCTGCCTCTCCATTTGAATGATGGTGTCCTGCTCTGTACATAGGTGCTTTAGTTTCCATGAGGTCTCAGTTTTTCATTTGTTTGTTTTAATGCTGGGCTACTGGGCTCTATATGAGTTCTTTCTATTCCTGTGATAAAAATGCTGACTAAAGGGGCTGGAGAGATGGCCTAGCGGTTAAGAGCACCGACTGCTCTTGCAGAAGACCTGGGTTCCATCCCAGCACCCACATGGAGGCTGAGAACCATCTTTAACTCCAGTTCCAGGGGAATCTGACACCCTCTTCTGCCTCCATGGCATTGCACGACACCGGTGCACAGACCTGCATGCAGACGGTACATTCATACACATGAAAAATAATAAATAAAAAAAAATTTTTAAATGCTGACTAAAGCCAATTTGGGAGAAAAGGATTTATTTTATCTTACAACTCCTGATTCACAGTTCATCACTGAAAGAGCCCAAGGTAGGAACTCAGGGCAGGAACCTGGAGGCAGAAGCTGAAGCACAGGCCATGGAGGAACACTGCTTATTGGCTTGCTCCCCTGGCCCATGCTCAGCCTGTTTCTTTTTTTTTTTTTAATTTTATTTATTATTTATTTATGTGTATGAATGTACTGTCTGCACGCAAGTTTGTCCACCCGTGTTGTGCAATGCCACGGAGGTCAGAAGAGGGTGTCGGATTCCTCTGGAACTGGAGTTCTCCTGGAGTTGGAGTTACAGATGGTTCTCAACCGCCATGTGGGTGCTGGGGATTGAACCTGGGTCCTCTGCAAGAGCAGTTAGCGCTCTCAATCACTAGGCCATCTCTCCAGCCCTCAGCCTGCTTTTTTACACAATACAGGACAATCTTCCCAGGGGTGGCATCACTCACAGTGGGCTGGGCCCTCCCACATCACCCCACAGACATGGCCACAGGCTCTATCAACTGTAGGAGGTGTCTAGAAGAGTCTTGAGGGTCTTTTTAAATTTTTATTTATTTATTTTTTATGTGTATGAATGTACTGTCTGCATGTAGGTTGGTGCACCCGTGTCGTGCAATGCCGTGGAGGTCTGAAGAGGGCCTCGGATTCCCCTGGAACTGGAGTTGAAGACAGTTCTCAGCTGCCACTGAGTGCTGGGGATCGAACCCGGATCCTCTGCAAGAGCATTCGGGGCTCTTAACCACTAGGCCATCTCTCTAGCCCCAAGGGTCTTTTTTTTTTTTTTTTACCTTGCATAGAGTCATATCATTAGCAAATAAGAATATTTTGGCTTTTTCCTTTCCTATCTGTGCCCCCTCATCTCCTTCACTTGTCTTATTGCTCTAGCTAAGACTTGGAGCACCATACTGAACTGGAATGAAAACAGTGGACATTGTTGTCTGGTTCCTGATTTTAATGGAAATGTTTTGAGTTTTTGTCATTGCGCATAATGTTGGCTGCTGGCTTGCTGGATATTGCCTTTTTTACGTTAATATATGTCCCCTGAGTCCTTAGTTTTTTCAAGACTTTTATTCTGAAGAATTGTTAGATTTTGTCAAAGGCCTTTTCTGCATCTAATGAGATAGTCAAGTGATTTCGGTCCTTGTCTACTTATGTGGTGGATTACATTTGTGGATCTATGTATCTCTGAGATGAAGTCAACTTCACCATAGAGGATTATCTTTTTGATGAGCCTTGCATTTCAGTTTGTGAATATTTTGTTAAGAATTCTTTCGGGGCTGGAGAGATGGCTCAGCAGTTGAGAGCGCTGACTGCTCTTCCAGAGGACCTGGGTTAGATTCCCAGCACCCAGATGGCAGCTAAGAACCGTCTTTAAACTGGGAGTGGTGGTGCAAGCCTTTAATCCTAGCACTTGGGAGGCAGAAGCAGGCAGATCTCTGTGAGTTAAAGGCCAGCCTGGTCTACAGAGTGAGTTCCAGGACAGCTGGGGCTATAGGGAGAACCTGTCTCAAAAAAAAAAGAATTCTTTCAACTCTGGTGATCAGAGAAGTTTGGCCTATAATTTTCCTTTTTTCTTGGGTCTTTGTCTGGTTTTGGTACTAGGGTAATACTATGTTTGTAACAAGAATTTGTAAGTGTTCCTTATTTTTCTGTTTCACACAATGGTTTGAGAAGTATTGACATTAGTTCTTTGAAGGTCTAGAAGAATTCTGGACTGAATTCATCTGGGCATAAGCTTTTTTAAAAATTTTTATTTATTTTTTATGTGTATGAATGTATTGTCTGCATGTCTGTTTGTGCACCCGTGTCGTGCAATGCTGTGGAGATCAGAAGAGGGCATCGGATTCCTCTAGAACTAGAGTTAAAGACAGTCCTCAGCCGCCAAGTGGGTGCTGGGGATCGAACCCAGGTCCTTTGCAAGAGCAGTTGGTGCTCTTAACCCCTAGTCCATCTCTCCAGCCCCTGAGCATAAGTTTTTTTTAATTTGTGAGGTTTTAAGTTACAGATTTTCTCTTGTTGGTTATGAGTCTATTTAAATTATTTACTTCAATCTTTTTAATTTTGGTGTATCACACATATATCTAAAAATTCGTCGCTGGGCATGGTGGCGCACACCTTTAATCCTAGCACTTGGGAGGCAGAGGGAGGCGGATCTTTGTGAGTTCAAGCCCAGCCTGGTCTACAGAGTGAGTTCCAGGACAGCTGGGGCTACAGGGAGACCCTGTCTCAAAAAGACCAAAATAAATAAATAAATAAATAAAAATTCATCCATTTCTTTTAGGTTTTCCAGTTTAGTGGAATACAGATTTTTTTTAATTTTTTTTATTTTATTTATTTCTGTATGTGTATGAATGTACCGTCTGCATGCAAGTTTGTGCACCCGTGTCGTACAATGCGGCGGAGGCCAGAAGAGGGTGTTGGATTCCCCTGGAACTGGAGTTCTCCTGGAATTGGAGTTTCAAACGGTTCTCGGCCACCATGTGGGTGCTGGATGAATTTTTTATTTTTTACTTATTTATTTATTTATCTATTTATTTATTTATTTATTTATCTATTTATTTATTTATTTATTTTGGTCTTTTTGAGACAGGGTCTCCCTGTATCCCCAGCTGTCCTGGAACTCACTCTGTAGAGCAGGCTGGCCTTGAACTCACAAAGATCCGCCCTCCTCTGCCTCCCAAGTGCTAGGATTAAAGGGGTGCGCCACCACGCCCGGCTAGATGCTGAATATTTTTAAAGTATTGCTCAGACATTTGTATTCCTCTCTTGAGAACTCTCTGTTTAGTTCCTTGCTTCATTTTTTAAATTGGGTTGTTTTGTTAATGTTTAGTTTTTTGAGTTCTTTCTATATTGTAGATAACAACCCTCTGTCAGGTGGGTAGCTGGTAAAGATTTTTTCCTGTTACTTAGGCTGCCTCTCCATTTGAATGATGGTGTCCTGCTCTGTACATAGGTGCTTTAGTTTCCATGAGGTCTCAGTTTTTCATTTGTTTGTCTTAATGCTGGGCTACTGGGCTCTATATGAGTTCTTTCTATTCCTGTGATAAAAATGCTGACTAAAGGGGCTGGAGAGATGGCCTAGCGGTTAAGAGCACCGACTGCTCTTGAATAAGACCTGGGTTCCATCCCAGCACCCACATGGAGGCTGAAAACTGTCTTTAACTCCAGTTCCAGGGGAATCTGACACCCTCTTCTGACCTCCACGGCATTGCACGACACGGGTGCACAGACCTGCATGCAGATGGTACATTCATACACATGAAAAATAATAAATAAAAAAAATTTTTAAAAATGCTGACTAAAGCCAACTTGGGAGGAAAGAATTTATTTTATCTTACAACTCCTGATTCACAGGTCATCACTGAAAGAGCCCAAGGTAGGAACTCAGGGCAGGAACCTGGAGGCAGAAGCTAAAGCACAGGCCATGGAGGAACACTGCTTATTGGCTTGCTCCCCTGGCCCATGCTAAGTCTGCTTTCTTTTTTTTTTTTAATTTTATTTATTATTTATTTATGTGTATGAATGTATTGTCTGCATGCAGGTCTGTGCACCTGTGTTGTGCAATGCCACGGAGGTCAGAAGAGGGCGTCCAGGATTCCTCTGGAACTGGAGTTCTCCTGGAGTTGGAGTTACAGATGGTTCTCAGCCGCCATGTGGGTGCTGGGGATTGAACCTGGGTCCTCTGCAAGAGCAGTTGGCGCTTTCAATCACTAGGCCATCTCTCCAGCCCTCAGCCTGCTTTTTTACACAATACAGGACAATCTTCCCAGGAGTGGCATCACCCACAGTGGGCTGGGCCCTCCCACATCACCCCACATGGCCACAGGCTAATCCAATGGAGATAACTCCTCAGTTGAGGGTCCCTCCACCCAGGTGTGTCAGGTTGACAACTGTAGCTATCCAGCACAGGGTCCTGTTCCGAATGCCCTTTCTTTTGCTTTTAAGTTTGAGTGTATTCCCTCCTTTTTATTCTATCAGATTCAGAGCATCAGATCTTATGTTGAGGTCCTTGATCTATTTGGAGTTTTATTTTGTACAGGGTAAGATTTAGGGATCTACTTCCATTCTAAATGTAGCCACTAAGTATGACAAGCACCCTTTGTTGAATAGGTTGTCTTTTCTGCAATATGGATTTGGGGCCCCTCTGTAAAAACATCAGGTGGCTGTAAATGTGTGGACTCATCTTGGTCTTCAATTCCATTCCATTGATCATCTGTTCGCTTTTATGCCAGTTCCAAGATAATTTTAGTACTCTAGCTCTGTAGTATAATGTGACATCAGAGATGGTGATACCTCCAGCTATTCTTTTGTTGTTCAGGATTGTTTCAGCTAGCCTGTGTGTGTGTCTGTGTGTGTGTGTGTGTGTGTGTGTGTGTGTTTCTATTTGAAATTTAAGATAATTTTTTCTGTTTCCATAAAGAATTGTTTTGGAATTTTGATGGGGACTGTGTTGACTCTGTAGATTGCTTTGGTAAGATCACTATTTTTTTTTTGGTCTTTTCGAGACAGGGTCTCCCTATAGCCTCAGCTGTCCTGGAACTCACTCTGTAGACCAGGCTGGCCTTGAACTCACAACAATCCGCCTGCCTCTGCCTACCGAGTGCTAGGATTAAAGGTGTGTACCACCACGCCTTGCAAGATCACTATTTTCTCTAACATTATAGAAGCAAAATTCTTATATTTAATAAAAAATATACAGAATGTATAAAATCTTTTATCACATTCTTTTATCACATGTAATGTAGACCACCAACTTTCACTGAAGGACAGTGTGGTTTCATATGTGATGATGTGCTGTTCAGAAAGAATCCAACTGAAGTAAACCCACCAGCACACGTATTGCAAAGGTACACAAAAAGGTTTATCATTTGCAATTGTACAGAGAGAATAAACTGCCAAAAATGAATATCAGAATCTTAATGAGAGATTTAGTGACCAGCCTTAAGACAATTTATTCATTTGGGTTTTAAACAGCAGAGGACAATGTAAATTAAGCAACATATGAATGAAAAAACCACGTAGTGTACCATAACAAGAGCTTAGAAAACTGAATACTGTGGAAAAGACTTATTATTTCCGTACAGGTTGGTTTTAATAAACTATTGGCTACTTATTAGGGTAAGTTATCAACATTGTCATTGCAACAGCATTTTCCCACACATTGGAATCTGGAAGTAATATGCTTTTCTCAAACTGTCATTTAGTGTTTTTCCCCCACCACTCAAAACACAGACTAGGTTTTTAATATCCATTTATGGAAGTCATAGGATACAGTGAGTCATAAACATTATACAAGCTACAATTGAGGGACTTGGACAAACACTACCAACATTTATGAAAAAAAAAGATGTTGGTTTTAAAGTGGAAGCATTAAAGGAGTTATAATGAACACACCATTCACATCATTCTGAAACCAAAATGAAGGAAAACCTTGTTGCCAGTGCTATGTAACCGAAACTGCACAAACAGCATAAATCCAATGTGCATATGACAGGATTAAATCTCCAGTTAACTGAGCTAATCACTGAAGCAAATTAAAATACTAACTGCTTTAATACATCATACTATTTTTGGAAGATCATCAGAACAAACACAGGTTTAATTATTTATTAGCCTGGACTACATTCTGTACTTAGAATTTGACTTAGTACTATGAACCTCCAACATCCTATAAAAGCTGTGGACTAATGCTTTGTTATCCTCGGGAAACGGGACAGGCTTGACAAAGCCTGCATACCTTCCCATGGTTCTCCTTCTACATACCAACTAACTTGGTAATTGAAGATCACTATTTTTATGATAGTAAACCTTCTAATCCATAAGCAAGGGATTTCTTCAATTTCTTCAGTATCTGAAAGTTTTGGGGGTTTTTTTGTCTTTTTGAGACAGGGTCTCCCTGTAGCCCCAGCTGTCCTGGAACTCACTCTGTAGACCAGGCTGGCCTTGAACTCACAAAGATCCGCCTGCTTCTGCCTCCTGAGTGCTAGGATTAAATGCAAGCACCACCACGCCCGGCACTATCTTAAAGTTTTTATTATACAAGTTTCACTTCCTTAGTTAGATTTATTCCAAGATCTCTTAATTTTTTTAGGCCATTATGAATGGGGTTGTTTCCCTGATTTCTTTCTGAGTATGATTGTTATCAGTAAATAGGAAGGCTACTGCTTTTTTTTGGTGTTAATTTTGAATCCTGCTACTTTGCTCAATGCTCTGTCAACTGTAGGAGGTGTCTAGAAGAGTCTTGAGGGTCTTTTTAAATATTTATTTATTTATTTTTTATGTGTATGAATGTACTGTCTGCATGTAGGTTGGTGCACCCGTGTCGTGCAAGGCCGTGGAGGTCTGAAGAGGGCCTCGGATTCCCCTGGAACTGGAGTTGATGACAGTTCTCAGCCGCCACGTGAGTGCTGGGGATCGAACCCAGATCCTCTGCAAGAGCATTCGGGGCTCTTAACCACTAGGCCATCTCTCTAGCCCCAAGGGTCTTTTTTTTTTTTTTTACCTTGCATAGAGTCATATCATTAGCAAATAAGAATATTTTGGCTTTTTCCTTTCCTATCTGTGCCCCCTCATCTCCTTCACTTGTCTTATTGCTCTAGCTAAGACTTGGAGCACCATACTGAACTGGAATGAAAACAGTGGACATTGTTGTCTGGTTCCTGATTTTAATGGAAATGTTTTGAGTTTTTGTCATTGTGCATAATGTTGGCTGCTGGCTTGCTGGATATTGCCTTTGTTACATTAATATATGTCCCCTGAGTCCTTGGTTTTTTTCAAGACTTTTATTCTGAAGAATTGTTAGATTTTGTCAAAGGCCTTTTCTTCATCTAATGAGATAGGTGATTTGGGTCCTTGTCTACTTATGTGGTGGATTACATTTGTGGATCTATGTATCTCTGAGATGAAGTCAACTTCATCATAGAGGATTATCTTTTTGATGAGCCTTGCATTTCAGTTTGTGAATATTTTGTTAAGAATTCTTTCGGGGCTGGAGAGATGG